>JAYKQN010000054.1:345000-365000 GCA_036785175.1 Eupleurogrammus muticus | reverse complement strand
ACCTTCAGTTTCAGCTTCAGCAATAATCTCAACAGCTTCTCTGGAAATCACTGTACAAAGTCAACTTTCTGTTCCTCTTTAAATCTGTTCAGAACATGAAGCTGCTTCCTGCTCTGAAGACACAGGGAACATGTCATCAGTCTGTCCTCTTTGTCTCTGTCCTCACTATTTCTGTCCTCTATTGCAAAATGATCATTTTCTGCTGCTTCATTAAACATGTTCTTAGAAGAATCCCTGTTTCTCTGCTCTGTTGAAGATGATTCACAGACAGAAGCAGCTAGAGCAGCGGTGCCGAGTCGGTGCAGGTTTTTGTTCCAACCAGGCAGTAACACACCTGATTCTACTAATCAACCATTAGTGCTCTTGCTGAGGACCTTCATTAGAATCAGGTGTGTGTTCATGCCTAGTTGGAACAAAAACCTGCACCCACTCGCCCCCCCCAGGACCTGAGTTTGCCACATGTGAGCTAGAGACATGAAGACTTCTGTCCAGGAACGGGTCAGGACTGTCCTGAACAGCTTCACAGCAACAACACAGAAAAACTGGCTCAGAGACGCTGAAACCGCTGGAACCAACTGGTCTGGTAGAAGAATCTGGACTTCACAATCAGCTGGTCTGATCTCAGACCTGATTCAAACCTGATCTCAGTTCTGACACAATCAATCAACATTTTGTTGAGGCACAGATGATCAGTTCAGGATGTTTGGAGAGGTTGATGTGGAGTACTCTATTAATCAACAGAAACAATACTGAACAGGCAAATTACCATTTCAAAGACATAACTAAGCAAAGTGGCTGCAGATGTTTAGGTCACTAGGTAAATATTTGATGAAGAATTCACTTAAGTACAGCTCCAGTTTGTTCAATGTCAGCAGTTAGAAAATATTAAATGAAAACAGTGGTTACGTGTGGCTCCGCCTTGTTTACACAGATTAAACCAGGTGAGGCCTATTATCCAATCAAAATCCTTCTGATAAACCAAACAGAAAGTTCCTGCTTTCACTGACTCGTTCTCGTCCTTCAGGACAAACAGGATGCAGCATATTCAGGTGGGGACTCAGCTTTGGAATATGAAGGGACACTTTTCAAGTCAACCTCCTTTAAATCTCAGTAGTTAACAAGTGGTTTGTATTTTTCTCACCTGGAGCTCTCTTGGGGAGTCTGTGTGTGTATTTAGTGTTTTACTGACCTGTACAGAAAACCACATTTATTGTAGTTAAAGTCAGTGAATCAGAGATCAACTTGTAGGAAAAGCTTCTATACATTTATACTGTGGGAAAAATATCTCCTGCTGCATCTGAAGGAAACAGGTCTGATATAGTGACATAAAGCTGTGTTTACTATCATTAACACACACCTTTATTTTTTAACTAAAGCAGCATTATCTCTTTTGACATATTCATGAACATAAAAAATCCTAAAAATGGGTTCATCAGTTTTCATAATCCCCTCGTCCCCTTTTAATGACATCACTGATTTTATTTAAATATGATCATTGATCATTATGAGTTATTATGAGAAGCAGTTGAAGAGGCCGTGAGTGTGAAGCTCACATCCAGTTTAACACTGACCGACAGGGGAACTGTTGGTAGAAGCTGATGTGGGAAAATGTACCAGAAACAGTGATTTAATCTTGATATAAAAATAGTGTTTTACAACAATATGAACAGAGATGTGACCTGCCTAAATAAACAGTGTCTCTGAATCTCTTCATGACTGTGTCCGTTATTCTGTTTTGTCCCTGTTGTGTCTGTTATTCTCTGTTGTGTCTGTTATTCTCTGTTGTGTCTGTTATTCTCTGATGTTGTGTCTGATGTCTGTTATTCTCTGTTGTGTCTGATGTTGTGTCTGTTATTCTCTGTTGTGTCTGTTATTCTCTGTTGTGTCTGATGTTGTGTCTGTTATTCTCTGTTGTGTCTGTTATTCTCTGTTGTGTCTGATGTTGTGTCTGTTATTCTCTGTTGTGTCTGTTATTCTCTGATGTGTCTGTTATTCTCTGTTGTGTCTGATGTTGTGTCTGTTCTTCTCTGTTGTGTCTGATGTTGTGTCTGTTATTCTCTGATGTTGTGTCTGTTATTCTCTGTTGTGTCTGATGTTGTGTCTGTTATTCTCTGTTGTGTCTGTTATTCTCTGTTGTGTCTGATGTTGTGTCTGTTATTCTCTGTTGTGTCTGTTATTCTCTGATGTGTCTGTTATTCTCTGTTGTGTCTGATGTTGTGTCTGTTATTCTCTGATGTTGTGTCTGATGTGTCTGTTATTCTCTGTTGTGTCTGATGTTGTGTCTGTTATTCTCTGATGTTGTGTCTGTTATTCTCTGATGTTGTGTCTGTTATTCTCTGATGTTGTGTCTGATGTGTCTGTTATTCTCTGATGTTGTGTCTGATGTGTCTGTTATTCTCTGTTGTGTCTGATGTTGTGTCTGTTATTCTCTGATGTTGTGTCTGATGTGTCTGTTATTCTCTGATGTTGTGTCTGTTATTCTCTGATGTTGTGTCTGATGTGTCTGTTATTCTCTGATGTTGTGTCTGATGTGTCTGTTATTCTCTGATGTTGTGTCTGATGTTGTGTCTGATGTTGTGTCTGTTATTCTCTGATGTTGTGTCTGTTATTCTCTGTTGTGTCTGATGTGTCTGTTATTCTCTGATGTTGTGTCTGATGTTGTGTCTGATGTTGTGTCTGTTATTCTCTGATGTTGTGTCTGATGTGTCTGTTATTCTCTGATGTTGTGTCTGATGTGTCTGTTATTCTCTGATGTTGTGTCTGATGTGTCTGTTATTCTCTGATGTTGTGTCTGATGTGTCTGTTATTCTCTGATGTTGTGTCTGTTATTCTCTGATGTTGTGTCTGTTATTCTCTGATGTTGTGTCTGATGTGTCTGTTATTCTCTGATGTTGTGTCTGTTGTTGTGTCTGTTGTGTCCCCAGTAGTTTGTGCTGACGTGCTCCATAGACCCCCCCTCCTCCCTCCCGCCCCCCGGCTCCACATTAACAACACTCGGCTTCAGTTCCCCTCGTTAACCCGTTAACGTTCCGGCCGGAACTCGCTGCCCGGTGCGGTCGCTCCCTCCTTGGCTCAGCGGGAGCTGGATGCCCGTCGGCCGGGCTCCTGTCGGGGTAGGAGTCGAGAGAGCAGCGGAGGCCTCCGCATTCCTCCAGCATCATGGAGCCCGGCCGCCAACACTCGACACAAAAAAGGCCGAAAGACACGAATACACGTCCGCTTTGTCCTGAAGAGAACCCGTAGCGTGACCCGGACAGATGCGAACGAACCGCACAAACCGGGACAGACCCGAACACACACGATCCGCAAGAGACCGAAGAACGAAACCCACCTTCCGGCTCAGCGCGGTCCCGGAGTAGAAGTAGTACGCGATGCCCAGCACCCACAGCACCGCGAAGCACAGCAAGATCCTGGACTTCCTCCGCATGGTGGCTCGATGGTCCCGGTCCTCGGCGGCGGCGGCTCGGCCCAGTTCGTCCCGGTCGGTATGTCTGCGGTCGGCGCTTCTCCGTCAGTGCCCGAGAGAAGCGGAGCAGGAAGCAGCGAACATCAGCGGGGTGAGAGGGCAACGCTGCCGGCTCTCAGCCAATCACACACCGGCAGGCAGCTGGAGGAGGGCGGGGCTCGGAGAGCCGAGCAGGACCGAACCGAGCCGAGCTTCCTGCATCTAATACTGTATGTATTCCTACATTTCTTAGGACATTTCTTTTTCCTGTAATGATTTATGTCTTTTGTTTTGCTGTATTTATTCCTGTATTGCTGTATTAATAGTCTATATATTGTTAGACTCTCAGTGTTTTATTAATGTCCTTAGTTATTGGCTTAGGGAAATATTTTTTCACACTTTTCGGATACCAAACACAAATTAAAGCTGCAAGCGGCAAAGAACGGGCCGTGGAATGGAACGAGAAACAAGACAAATTCCAGCAAGAGACCAAACGTCCACCAGGGGGCAGCAGCAGAGAACCAGAGCCAGCTCAGTCTGTGAGAGCTGCGGGAGGTGCGTGAATGGATCCAACAGCAGGAACCACACACGCTGGTGAATGATGTGCTGGCTCCACATAAAATATACCTGTAAGTATTTCTATGGATATTTTTAAGCTACGTCAATTTAGCCAATATGTACATGCCTAAAGAATATAGTTATGACAACTCTATAACTGTGGTACAGGCAACATGATTTACCTATTCCTCTACAAGATAATTAAACTTAAAATAACTTAATTTTAATTGTGTCACAATTACTTGTCTTAATCATTCCCAACCTATTTATTTTCCTTCAATTCTACTCAGGAATGTGCGTTGAAATTATCAATTTTTATGTTGAGCCAGCACATAATTTTTTTTATCCAAGTCAGGATATATCTATCTATACACTTTGTGAGATTGCAGGGCGTGCTCTTTTGCCATTTTGTGTTGACCATGCATCCTAAAAAAGGAAAAAATTGGGGCACAAAATGTTGGAAGAATAACATGGGCAGTCTCCCTGCACACTTGCTGTGTCATTGGAAACATTTCAAAATGTTTTTTTATATTTGAAACATGACCATGCTTCATTTTGATTTCATACAGTGAGAGGAATATATTGAAACAGCTTAGAAAGGAACATGCCCCAACCTCACTGCGCCACATAATGATGGGATACTAAGAACAAAGATATAAAGCCTAATTATAAGTAAGAAAAGTAAGTAAAAGCAAAGGTTTACTTCAGCTCACATGCGAAACATCTTTAACACCAGACGGTCAATACCTGTCAGAGTCTAAAGTCCAAGCTGAGAGCAGTGAAAAGCTGTGACAGAAACAACAGAAGTTTCATGATGTAAAAGGTTTGTTTTGAGTTTCTGGTGACAACAAAAAAACAACACAACTCACAAAAAGACAAAACGGTTAAAAACATTAGATTGTATTGAATCATTAACATTTTGGTTTCTGGAAGCAGAAATTGCATGTAACCACACTGTTTTGACAGGAAGGAGTTTTCTGTTTTGATGTAATTGGCATGTAAAGTGAGGCCGAGCCTGGTTCATGCTGTGTACTTGTCCTCCCCCTGCCTCTGGGCTTTGTGGTGATGGGTGTAGCTGCCGTACAGCTCGTTGAACACCTCTCTGACTCCTGCCTGCAGCCCTGCCGTCACAAACTTTACATCCTGCTCCACACACAGGTCCAGGATCCGGTAGATTCCTTCTGTGAGATGCTGCTTCACATCTGCTCGCAGAGTCACCTGGAAACACGAGGAAACAACAGACAGAGAGAAAAATATGAAACCAAAAAGTAAAAAACAGTTGCTGATTAATTAAAAAAGAGAACATTCAGGGTTAGGGTTCGTCCACACCTTTTGCAGTTGTGTGACGTACTCGGCCACCATGAACGCCGTCAGCGTGGTGAAGCTCTCGGCTGCAGCAGCGATGTGCGAGTACATCCGCTCCATCAGTCTGGAACTCTGCAGATACTCGTCATTGTCTGGACCTAAGAAAGAGAAACCAGATTTCTGTGTGTATAGAAACCAGAGCATTAAAGCAGACCTCAGGCTTTCTGGGCTCCAGTTGCCTCTATTTCATAATGATGTTGCAATACAACACTGTAATTGCACTATTGGCCTTAAATGTTTGTTTTTCAAACCAAGGTAATAAATCAGTTTGGAAGCATGAGGGAAACTGGCTTCATTAGAGCAGCACTAAATGATGATGATGACAATGATGTTCTACATCTTTCTCAAACAGCTGCTGTTGGCTGGTAGACATTTTTCTGTCCCTCATATGTCATGTGCCTGTTCCACATCTGCTGCGAACAGCTGCTGCGAACTGCTGCTGCGAACAGCTGCTGCGAACAGCTGCTGCGAACAGCTGCTGCGTCACTAGATCACCTGTGCCAGTATAACAGCTGTCTTACCTGTGCCACTAACTTACCTGTCTTACTGTCTCCTCTCTGTCGACCCTCATGCATGATGGATGCCAGCAGACGGTGAAACACATTCAGGAATGACGGAGCTGCGTTCAGCATCACCTGCACACACAGGAAGTTCAGGTGTAAAGAGTCTTTCTGTTTTTATGTGAAGCTGCTGATCGACTCACAACCTTGAAAGAGCTTCAGTTTGTAACCACGGTTACACCGAACCACTGTTTCTGATATGGTGACGCAGTTCAGTCGATGGTCCTCTCACTTCAGCAGGAGGAGGTTCAGGTGGATGGAGCAGTTGAGCAGATTACCTGATGTTTACTCTATCACATTGATCATTTTAACTGAAACAAACCCTTTTCTAACAATAATACATAAACAGAATTTCTAGAAATATTCACATATCAAAAGTAGTTGATATGGAGTATCTGTAATCTGCAGAAATGGAAACTGTCGTTTCCTTGGAGGCAAGCTGCAAACATGGAGGAAATAAAGGAGGGTATGATGCCACTAGGTCTGGACAGTGATGGTTTCATCACCCTGCAGGTCTGCATAATATAGAATTAGCTGGTTTATCTGATGCTTCAGTCACTGGGCAAAACACCATTTAAACAGGAAGTTAGTGAATGAAGAGGTTTTTTTAAAACATTTTGAAGTTCTCGTTTTTGCAATATTCTAAAATAGGCTTGATTTGAGTTTTTCAGGGATTTTATGTGTTGGGAATAAACAACACGTGTCAGAAGTACCTGAGGGTGACACTGGAGGATGGCGAACAGCGACTCGTGCAGTGCCAGGAAGGTGGACAGGTAGACACTTGAGTTCATGTCACGGAGCGGCACGGCCTGCAGGGCCCCGAGCACCACGGTCACATGATGAGGGTTGGTGATAAGCCCCTCCCCCCGACGCAGCAGCGATGTCAGAGAAGTTACCACAGGAACGGTAAAGCGATGAGTCAGAGAAACGTCTTGACTGGATGATTTGACCAGAAGCTAGAACAGAGAAGAAAGATTGACTCGACTTCCTGTTCAGCCTAATACATTTTCTCTAAAATAACATGTCGTCATATCTGACCAGTCTTCAACGATTGACTGCTTTATGGGAGCATTTGTTGATGCTAAAATTCTGTCATGGTGAAGCTCTATCCTACAGCCACCAGAAACCAGAACGAGTCTCACCACCATCGCTGATATGATCTGTGGAGCGACGAGCCACAGAGCGTTGCAGCAGGTTTCAGGTAACTGACAACAGGAGAGCAGTTTAATGATGGTGACGGCAGACAGCGCCTCCTGCAGCAAAGGAGGGAACAGCAGAATTTACCTGTCTTGTTCATCTCTACTATTGCAGTCTGATTGAGATGGAGTCAATCTGAATTTACTGACAAACATTTAAGAGACCACGAATAAGTGAAATTGCAGCAGTGTAAGCAGCAGCAAATCTCACCCTGTGGTCTGCAGCCTTCAAACCTTCTCGGAGCTGCAGCAGCAGCAGACTGAATCGGGTCGTGTTGCTCTCCTGCAGCAGCAGGAACAGCAGCTTCTGAACAGCTGGTTCCAGGTCACTCAGGTCAGAGGTCGACATCCACTGAGCTGATGAGGGATGTGAGAAAATGCTGAAACAACATCCTGCAGAAATTTATGATCATGATGAGCTTCATTCTACCTGTCAGCAGGCTGTGCACCGTCTGCAGGATCTCCAGGTACAGCTCCTCCACCTCCTCTCCTTCCTCCTCTTCCACAGCTTTGTAGAACACTGACAGGAAGTTGAGGGCGGTGAGCAGGAAGTCCATGGGTCTGGGGGCGGAGCAGATTTCTTTTATGATCTGCCGGCAGACGCCATGGTAGAGGCCGCGGCGTGTGAGGCAGAGCCGCTGGTTCCGTGCTAACAGCCCTTCACAGCGCAGGAGGACGGTAACAATGTCCACGACGGACGCCTGCGTGAGGACGGCGTCTCGCTGGGACGCCACCTGAGACCTGAGGACATACTCTAATGCCAGGGCCATAGAAGCGGTTGTTCTAGTAAGCACCTGAGTCAGCGTCTGATCCAGGTGTTCGTTCCTTCCCAGGTGAGACGCGACAGTCTGGGATAAAGAGGCGAGAGCTACCAGAAAGATGGGACGGGAGAGAACGGATCCAGGACCAGGTTCCGGGTCTGCCGCCTTCCTGGTCAGATAGGAGGTGAACTGCTGCAAGTTCAGCCGCACGCTGCTGTTTCTGACTATAATCAGCTCAACGGAGGACCTGATGAAACTCTGCACAGCTTCCATCACGCCCAACCCATCGGAGCCGGAGACGAAGCTGCGATGCCACAGCGGGGACACGGCAGCCTGCAGCATGGAGCCACCGTGAACCAGCTTCAGGACACTCGCAAAGTTCTTACCCTGCAACAGAGTCGTGAGGAGCGAGAGCAGTGTCTGCAGGAAGACGGCGTCTCCAGCAGAGGAGCAGCAGAGCAGGAAGAGGAGCAGCAGGAACACGGAGGACATGTCCTCACGGCACAGACCGTCCGGGTCGAGCTGGGACAGAACGCGGAAGACATCCAGCAGCTCATTAATCTGAGACTCTGTCAGCAACACAAACATTTGTCCAGTCTGAGATGAGGCCAAGATGTGCTCCACCAGACACTCGTTACTCAGCAGCGCGGACTCAGTCGGGATCCGTCCCGTCGCTGCTGCCAGAATGACGGCGGACGTCCTTTCTGTGAGGGAACGGATTGCAGCAGAGAACAGGGACGGCAGCTCGGTCAGCGTGGACCTGAGCAGCAGCCGTGATGACGACAAGGAAACAGAGTCTCTGTCCAGCAAAAAAACGACAAGGGCGTCCGCGATGCAGCGGACTCCTCCAGCACTCAGGTGAGGAACCAGCAGAGGCAGGTTGGACATGAGAAGGTACCAGTGAGCTACGGGGTAAGAGGTGGCGTCCACGAAGTCCAGCTGCCCGCCCCACGCCTGCTCCGCGTCAGGCCTCACCTGCAGATCCCCGTCGGATAGAACGAAGCGAGCCGCCCTGCCGAGCAGAGCCGTAGTGGCTGGTTCTGGAGGTCCGGGCCGTAACAGAAGATTCTTCATGTCCTGCAGAGCAAGAAGTCTCAGCAGCAGGCGGCTCGCGGGGCTGCAGAAGCTTTCTGCATCTTCAGGCATCAACGGAGCTTCGGCCTCAAAGTCCAAACGCGTGTAGCTGCTGCAGTGAAGGTGAAACAGTGTGTCCACCTCCACTGAGCTGTACCTGAGCAGCAGCGCGGCCTCCTGCATCCTCTGCTGCCACTGCTGCCGCTCAGGATTCTCTCTCCACGTCGTTATTGCTGACAACAGGACCTGGACCAGCTGCCGCATGTCCTCCATCAGACCCGCAGCCCGTCTGACCAGAGGAACAGGAGATGTGTTGTCAAGCGTCTTCAGGCTGAATAAAACGTTGTGAAGCAACCGGCTGAGGGAGAGCAGCTTCAGGGAGGAACCATCTCTGTCTCCACCGTCCTCCTTCACCAGGGCAGGGATAGGATCGGTCCTGATGCTGTCCAACACCAACGAACAGATCTCCAGGCCCTGGGAAGTGGGAGTGTCGAGAAGACAGTTCCTGAGGGAGGCAGAGACACCTTCAGGCAGCAGAGGAGGTCGGAGGTGATCCGGAGTGGGCCGGCAGATCACGGACAGCAGCTCAGAGAAGAGGCGGGGCAGCTGGTGGAGCTTGGTGTAGGTCTGCAGGAGGCCACTCACCAGCAGCTGCATCAAAGAAGGCGTTAGCGGTAGCATTTACTGTTGGAAATGTGAGAGAAAGAGAAGAGAAACCAGACCTGTCTGACCCGCTGCACACGTGCTTCCATGCAATCAGCGTCCACCCAGGCAGAAGACAACAGCCGGTCCAGGTCCGGCTCCAGGATCAGGTGGTTGAGACTCAGCAGAACCTTCAGACAGCGATACCAGGCTGGAACACTGCAGTAGAATGGATCTAAATTATTGGGCTTTTAGACTTAATTCATTCTCCAATCCAGTGTTTACTTTCAACGACACTGAAGTACATATTATAGTGATAGTGGATTGATCTATTGATTATTGAAAGGATCAAATCATCAGTTGTTTGCTTCATTAAATGGTGTAAAATGTTGATCAGTGTTTCTAAATCTGCAGATTGAAGCTGTGTCCACAACCCAAAGATCATCAGTTTACTATTATAGAAGAATAAAGAAACCAGGAAATAATCAGAGAACAGAAGCTGAACCAGAGAATCTGGACATTTGATTCTTAAAGATGACTCAAATCAATCGATTATCAAAAAAGTAGGCGATTAATGTAGTAGCTCAAAGTTCATTAATTAACCAACGAATGGTTGCAGCTGTACATTAAAATGAACTCTGTTCTTTTTGTGTGGTAACATTAAAATCTCACCTGGACTGAGCCTGGTTAAGCAGCGTCTGTGCCACAGGTCTGTAGAAGCCCAGTTGGACCTGGCCATGCCGGATCCGGTCTGCCGCGACGTTGTAAAGGTTAGCCGACAGAGTCTGGGTCAGCAGTGACTCCAGAGCCAGCAGAGCCAGGCTCCGGTTGTCAGAGGAACACGCGACTCCGTCCAGGTCCACGTGCAAGGCCGGGACAAGCCTGGTGAGGAAGTAGAAACACAGCATCCTTCGCTCTTCCTCGCTCTCTCCTCGTTCTTTCCTGTAGCTGTTCAGAAAGAACCTGAACAGCAGAGGCAGGGCGTTGGTCTTCAGCTGGTAGCAGAGCAGCGGGTCCTCAGTGCTGAGTTTACAGAGAACAGCGTCTACCGGCTTCAACGCGCCCTTTGCCCCTCCGGGACCCCGTTTCCCAGAATCCTCTCTGGAAGGAAGCAGCTCCTCGCTGTAGGAAGTCAGGAGCTCCGGAGAGAAGAGGGCGAGCTGCAGGATGGAGTCGATCCTGATCCGGATGTCTCTGCATCTCTCTGCGTCTCCAGATGTCGTCAGCAGCAGCCTGAGCAGCAGCAGCGGCTGCAGCAGGCGGGTGGCGACCAGAGAGAACACTCGGTTGGGATTTGCTTGTTGTCTCTGAATTGACAGGTAACACGACAGCACCTGCAGCAACACCTCAAACACATCGGACCGCCTGGAGGGGGCTAAGAGCTGATCCGCCACTAACAGCGGATCCATCCCCGTGAGCCGCCGGAGCCTCCGACACCCGAGGGAGCAGAAGTTCGCCACTAGGTCGACCATGAGCTCGTACTTGGTGGTGAAGACAGACGACAGCGCGGGAGATGAGAAAATCCCCCAACACACACTCACCAGGCTGGAGGCTGAAGATTCATCAGCTGCAGTACAGCTGTCCTGAAGCCTCCGCAGCAGTAGCTACACACACACACACACACACACACACACACACACACACACACACACACACACACACACACAGTTAGTCTACCGTCATGCAGATGACACCCAGTTATATAGAATTCAACAAGAAGAAAAGAGCTAAATCCATGTTTTTCTTCCTGTTCTGAGGTGTGGATCCGATTCTGAAATCGTGGACCTACCTGAGCCATGTTGAGCCTCAGGCTGATGTTCTTGCTGTGTTTCAGCTTCCTGCTGTGCAGCAGATCATCCAGGTAGCACCACAGACCCTCCAGAACATGCTGGGAGAACTCCACCTTCTGATGGTACCAGCCTGTCAGAGCATGGCTGCACCAGTCCAGCAGCACCTGCAGGAACAGGTACAGATCCAGAATTTGACAAGTATATGGGTTCAAATTCAGAGTCTTTAACATATAATAATAGGCATAAACGTGTTCAGGAAGCATCACCAGGTTACATGACATCACTTCCTGTTACCTGCTCCTTGTTGGGCATCAAGCACTGAGACGATGTCCACGCAAACCTGGCCAGCTTCAACTTCTCCTCCCACGATGTCTGAGGACTCTTCAGCTTCAGCTGGATTCCAGAGTACAAAGCAGCCATGGCTGCTGCAGGAGGAACAGAGGAGGAGGAGTCAGGCCTGCAAGAGGAGGAGGAGAGAGGAGTTAGGACTGCAGGAGGAAGAGAGAAGAGGTATGACTGCAGGAGGAGAAGGAGTCACGTATGCAGGAGCAGGAGGAGTTGGGACTGCAGGAGGCAACAAGTTAGGACTACAGGAGGAGCAGGAGGTGAGGAGTTAAGTCTGCAGGAGGAGCAGGAGGTGAGGAGTTAAGTCTGCAGGAGGAGCAGGAGGTGAGGAGTTAAGTCTGCAGGAGGAGCAGGAGAGAGGAGTTAGGCCTGCAGGAGGAGCAGGAGAGAGGAGTTAGGCCTGCAGGAAGTGCTGCTTCATAAGCAGGAGAAGGAGATTGGTGTAATTCTAGGGTTCACCTGCTGCTCAGTGGGGCGCTATGGAGCCACAGATCCTGAGGGAAATATACAAAAATACTGAGATAAACGAAGTTCTCAAGAGAACAAACTACACGTATAAAATAGAACAATAAGCGTCTCTTTAAGGTAAGAGCGGGTTGTTTTGAGGCTGCATCAATGAAGAAGCAACAGGAAATGGAAGAAGTCTGTGTAGATTGTCACAGGAGCAACAGGAAATGAAAGCAGCGTGTTATATGGGCCAACATGGCGGCGGCTGCTGCGAGAAACTAGAACTGAAGGAAATAAATAAAAAGAAGCAACGTATTTTCATTAGCTTATTTTACTTTCAACTTACCGTCAACCTGCACGTGTCTCCTGTTTTCACGTTATGACGAACTTTCACCTTTAACCCGTGGAACAGACAGAAGCAATCGGTGCACGTTCGAAATAAGCGGCCACCGTTGGATCTGTGCTCTGTGTTTAACAGTCAAATATTCGCTCATAGTTGTTAGAAGATGTTTCTCTTCTCGGATGAAGATGAATTGAAATATGTTTAAACAAAATCAAAACAGGATATACCATTCCTTCAGGAAAATATTTTCAACTGATATCACTACTAAATAACTAATATCACCGTCTTCTTTGGCAACATGGTTTTATGACCGATATAGATACAGTATTAAAATGTTGCGCTTTGCATGAAAAGTCGTCACATACATTATTTAATTATTTAATTTTGAAATTTTAAAAAGAAGTCGCTCATGGCTGTCCATGGATCGATCTGATCTGTGTTCTCTTGGTTATGCCTGGGGAAGTTTTTACCACCATTGATTTCCCCTCCGAGGCTGAGGAGCAGTTTGCCAACTAACAAGGACACTTGTCTCACCTGTTCCCCTCCCACCCCTGATTCAAGCAGCTTCTGGATCCTCTAAAGGGATCTGGTACCGGTTCGGGACCCGGGGTCAGATCTGGCGGCAGCAGGGTGGAGTTGTGTCCGATAACAGCTGAACAGCAGCGCCTGTCACTTCCAGATAAAACCCGATAACAGCAGTAACGGCTCCAACGGACGATGTAGCTGAGGCGGGACTGGCTGCGGGACTGGCTGCGGGACTGGCTGCGGGACTGGCTGCGGGACTGGCTGCGGGACTGGCAGAGGAATACGCTCCGTGAATACTCGTTTTTGTGTTGTTACGCTATAACCGCCGACATGCGGCTGTTCCTCCGCATGTCTCGGTGCGGGCCCGGGGCCCCCCTCCTCAGGCTGGAGCCCCCCCGGTCCTCCTCCAGCGGTCTGTGGCTATGCCGGAGCCAGACTCCTGGAGCCCGGGGGAGGAGGCAGCTGCCCGGGCCCCTGCTGCCCTCCCCCGGGGTGCTGCCCTGGTCCGGGTCCGGGTCCAGGTCCATCAGAGACCTGTCTGTGCTCTGCTGCTCACACACCTGTCGGACTGGCTCTCACACAACCGTCGCCTTTAACAGCTCTTCTGCTGCCTCTTCGCCATCCGGGTCCGTGAAGACCCTGACAGACCCGGGCCGAAACCTGAAAGATGTGAAGAGGATTCTGCGGCTGGCTCATCCTGAAAGATGGAGCCTGGCAGGTAGAGAGCTCCTGTCCCCACTAACACAGGTTCTTTTAGTTTCTAGCAGTTTGAGACTCATTTGTGATCTGGTCCTGAGTTGTGTTTCATCGTGTTTCTTTGTGTTTTCTACCATTTAATTCCTCCTCCAGCCGCTCTCGGCTTCCTGACCGTCTCCAGCGCCGTCACCATGTCTGCTCCCTTCCTACTCGGCCGTGTCATCGACGCCATCTACAGCAACGGCGCTGACACCGACGCCATGACGGAGTCTCTCACCTCACTCTGCCTCCTGCTGACCGGCGTCTTCCTGTGTGGCGGCGCTGCGAACGCTGCCAGAGTCTACCTCATTCAGGTCTCAGGTGAGGAGCAGGAGCAGGAGCAGGAGCAGCAGCAGGAGCAGCAGCAGGAGCAGCAGCAGGAACGTGGACTAACCACTAACGTCCTCTGTTTCTTGCAGGTCAACAGATTGTTCGTAACCTCAGGACGTCGGTTTTCTCCGCCATCCTCAGACAGGAAGTGGCCTTTTTTGACAGGAACCGGACCGGCGAGCTCATCAACCGTCTGTCCGCCGACACGGCCGTGGTCGGCCGCTCCATCACTGACAACCTATCGGATGGCTTGAGAGCGGTTGCCCAGGCGACGGCCGGAGTCAGCATGATGGTGAGTTATGGGCTGTGATTGGCCAGAGAGAGATGGAGCTGTGATGTTCTGAAGTGATGCTGATACTTCAACACGTTTATCTGACAATATACAATATTATGATTAATATTATGTCTTTATATAAGTAACCCTTTATAACTAAAGTTCTTTTACTTGTGTAACCGTTAAAACTTTTAGTATTTATTGAGTATTAGAATGAGGAAGTAGTTGTGTGTCATAATGTGAGTGTTTCTGAACTTGAGTGTTTGTAAAACCGGTTTACTGTGTGTGTGTGTGTGTGTGTGTGTGTGTGTGTGTGTGTGTGTGTGTGTGTGTGTGTCCTTCCTTACAGTAAAGTCTAATAATTTCCTAGTGTCCTGAAGGTTCAAGGAAATGACGCTGATGGATAGAATTTCTGTCTGTTTCTCTTCCCTCCTCCAGTTCTACATCTCTCCTGCGCTCGCAGGCTTCGTGCTGATGGTTGTTCCTCCCGTTGTTGGTCTGGCTGTCGTCTACGGTCGATACCTCCGCTCCCTCTCCAAAGCCACACAGGACGCATTGGCACAGGCCACACAGGTACACAGATACACACACACATAAACACAGGAAAACACACCTAACCACATAAATAAACAGAAACAAGAAGCTTTTTTGGACATTTCACTGTGCTTGATGTTCTTCTTACTGTATTTTATTATTGTTCTTTTTGTTTCTTGTATTTTTTTGTATTGAACACTAAACAAACATTTTCTACATACACGAAATAACCCTTGCTCTCAATATTGATCACAAAGGAGTGAAGCAACATTCCTCTAACAACAAGCTGATCAGCTCGATGAAGGAGATGTGTTGACCTGTGTGAGGCCAACACCGAGTCCCACTAGATCCTGACTGGTGTTCTGACCCCCCCAGTACAGCTAACCCTTTTGTTGGGGATCAGTCTGAGGACACCTGTAGTAATCAAGCTGTTTAATCAGCATCTGGATATGAAACACCTGTATAGTGGAGGAGTTCCCTATCACACATTTAGACTCCTTTGTTAACAATATTTGAGAGAAAGGGTGATTTTGTGAATGTAGAAAATGTTTTAGATCTTTGAGTTCATTTCATAAAATGAAAGTGTTGAATTTCTACTGTTGTTGGGAATAATCTTTTAATCCTGTGACTAAAGGTTTCTAATCCGCTGAATCACTAAAACATAAAAACTCATGTAGCTGGCAGAGGAGCGGATCAGTAACCTGCGGACGGTCCGGGCCTTCGGCAAAGAGTTGTCCGAGGTGGACGCGTACGCTCGAAAGACAGATCAGGTGCTGCGTCTGGCTCGGAGGGAGGGGGCGCTGCAGGCCGGCTTCTTTGGAGCGGTGAGGGTTTCATTATTATATTATTTTAAAACTTTAATTCAGTTCAATTTATTTGTTCAGCCCAGAATCTCAAATCACAGATTTGCCCCAACGGCTTTACAGTTTGTACAACAGCAGCACAACATCCCCTGTCCTTAGAGCCTCACATCTGCAAGGTAAAACTCTAAAAACAGAAACAGAGGAGGATCCCTCTTCAGGACGGACAGGCTGCAGTAGATGATGTGTGCAGGTGGAAACATTACAGGGAAAACTGGACATTACAAACAGACAAACAGAAATGTAATGAATGTTGGTGTAAGGAGGATGAGGAGCAGGATCCATCACAGCTTCCAGGTTTCACCAGGACAGCATCAGACCCTCCAACATCGTAGATCCCTCAGTGGCTGCACTGCAGCATGCTCTGTGGATGAGGAAACACAGAAACACAGCAGATTTAAAAGTACAATAGAGGATCATCAGTAGAAAAAGAAGCTCAGAGCATCTCATGAGGACCAGACTAACCTATCAGCATCACTATGACTGATCAATTGATTTCTAAACATCATATAAATGTATGTGGGGTAAACTATTAACAAAGACCTTTTTCCCTTTTCCTGTCACTGTGATAACACCAGACTGGTCTTTGTGGGAACTTCATGGTCCTGTCAGTCCTTTATAAAGGGGGTCTTCTGACAGCCACTCAGCACATGACAGTCGGAGAGTTGTCGTCCTTCCTTCTGTACACGTTCTGGGTGGGCATCAGTGTCGCAGGTAGCACACACACACACACACACACACACACACTCTGAGGCTGCAGTGGTCCAGATTAGCAGGTGTGTGTTCCTGTGTGTGATGCAGGTCTGAGTTCTTTCTATTCTGAGCTGATGAAGGGTTTTGGTGCAGGAGTGCGACTGTGGGAGCTGGTGGACAGAAAACCAGAGTTCCCTCTCAACGGTCCGTACACACACACACACACACACACACACACACACACGTGTAGGTTTGTGTATGAATAGCAGGAATTCAGGGTGTTGTTCTAAAACATACTGATGACTCCTAAACCTAACCCTGTTCTTCCACAGAGGGTCTGGTTCTCAGTTCGGACCAGCTGAAGGGTCGGTTGGAGTTCCGTGACGTGTCCTTCTCTTACCCGACCCGCCGGGAAGCTCCGATCTTTCGGAACCTGGACCTGCTGGTCCCGGCCGGATCCATCATGGCCGTCGTGGGACCCAGCGGGTCCGGGAAGTCCACATTGGTGTCTCTGCTGCTGCGGCTCTACGACATAGACAATGGTGAGAGCAGGTTCTGTCTTCACCCCCCCACCCCTGCCGCCGGCTGACGGGTATCTTCTGTCCTTCAGGCGTCATCACCATCGACGGCCATGACGTCCGAGATCTGAATCCGCATTGGCTCAGGAGTCATATCGGGACAGTCAGCCAGGTGAGAAGCTGCAGCTTTTCACTGCAAGAAGGCTCGTATAGTTTATTATTTCAACGTCTGTCTCCTCCTGCAGGAGCCAGTGTTGTTCTCCTGCTCCATCAGAGACAACATAGCGTATGGGGCGTTGAACGAAGGATCCGTGAGCTCGGAGGACGTCTACAGAGCGGCCAGAGACGCCAACGCCTTCGACTTCATCCAGGAGTTTCCTAACGGCTTTGACACTGTGGTGGGAGAGAAAGGAGTGCTGCTGTCAGGTGGAGCCAGATGTTCAGATGATGTTCAATCAGCAACCTCCTCACCAAACATCTGTTTAAAATACATTTTATTGTATAAATCAACACTATATCTAATGTCTTTGAGTTTCCTGAATTATTGTTTATAAATGAACTACCTGTGTTTCAGGTGGACAGAAGCAGAGAATCGCTATAGCCAGAGCTCTGCTAAAGGTAACTGATCTATAGATCTATTAATATTATCATTTCATATATATATATTATTTTTAATCACATTTTTTCCATTTTATCTGTTCTAATTGTACCTTAAAGGGATATTTTCAAAGCCAGGGCTATCATTATGTTTTAGCGTTATGTTTTTTCCTTTAACAAAGGGTGTGTGTGTGTGTGTGTGTGTGTGTGTGTGTGTGTGTGTGTGTGTGTGTGTGTGTGTGTGTGTGTGTGTGTGTGTGTGTGTGTGTGTGTGTGTGTGTGTGTGTGTGTGTGTGTGTGTGTGTTCGTTCAGAACCCAAAGATTCTGCTGTTAGATGAGGCCACAAGGTGAGAAGCGTGTTTATAAATGCTTTTAATCTTTAGTTATGACCTTGGACACACTATGAGTATTTTGAAGAAAATTCTAAACATTGATTGATTCCTCAGTGCATTGGATGCTGAGAATGAATTCCTGGTGCAGGAGGCGCTGGAGCGTCTGATGGAAGGTGCAGCTCTTTTCCTTCCTGTCAAATTACTCCACAAATCCAGCGAAGCTGAACTTAAACACCAGTATTATTTCCTGCTCTTCTCATCTCATGAACAGGCAGAACAGTCGTGATCATCGCTCACCGTCTCTCCACCATCCAGAACGCCGACGCCGTGGCCGTGCTGGACCAGCGGCGCGTGGCTGAGTGTGGTCAGCACAGCCAGCTGCTCAGCAACAGCCAGGGACTCTTCAGGAAACTGATGGAGAAACAAGCGTTTGTGCAGGAGCAGCAGAAACAAGCCGTGAGCTGAAGAAGAGCTGGATTTATGAGAACAGATGAAGATGTGCTACACCTCACTACTGACACATTCTAGAAAAAAAGGACGGGAGACAGAACTGAAAGAGGTTCAGCTTTATTTTGAAAAACATGTGATTGCACTGAGGGAGCGAAGAAAAGGCTGAAACAGATTCAGGTGAACAGACATCAATCTCATCAGTATGATTTTAGAACCTAAACAGTCATGTGGTGTGACACTATATATGTATTTATTTCTTTTCTTTCTTTTTTTTAACCTGAGGCTCACACACACACACACACACACACACCAAATGAAGCAACAACACTTGTAGTTCATACGTAACATATTCTGACAGTTATGTTTCTGAGCTGAGGTGAACATTTTGTCCAAAATATAAAAGGTTCATTTAATTTCTATTTTTAATCAATAACAACAGAAATAACTGAAGGAAAAGCCTTTATTGGGACTGAGGTTCAACAGTTCAGCAGACAAAGATGTCTCATAATGATTAAAGTTTATAATCTCTAATGTTATCTAACATTATCTAATGTTATTTATAAAGAATGTGTCTTCTGCAGAGACATATTAAATTAATTTATCTTCAACCAAACTGAAAACTACAGAATCTGAGCCACAGTGAGTAAAGTCTACAGCCCATAATGTGTGTTATTCATCTCTTCCTGCTTCTATATTTATAGATAATGATTAGTTTATAGACTATAATTACAATAACAATAACAATTGATTTTTGTGTACAGGTTCCATCTTATACATGTTAAATATGGATTTGTCCTCACAGAAGAATATTATAATGAAACAATGTTCAAACAATAGACCTCATTCCACACTGACGTTATACTGAGGCTATGTTTCCTACATAATCTATAAAACATGGTATATGATTGATTTTTAATCATTTGTTAAGTTATTGTACTTCCATGTAAAAAAAAAAACCAAGAAATATTATTGTGATGAGTTTCTATATATATGTTTTTATAACTGTAGATCACATTAAAAGATGATTCATACCAACACTTTGTGTGAGTGTCCCTGCATGTCTCTGACTGTCCCTGCATGTCTCTGACTGTCCCCGACTGTCCCTGCATGTCTCTGACTGTCCCTGCATGTCCTTCAGTCTCTGACTGTCCCCGACTGTCCCTGCATGTCTCTGACTGTCCCCGACTGTCCCTGCATGTCTCTGACTGTCCCTGCATGTCCTTCAGTCTCTGACTGTCCCTGCATGTCTCTGACTGTCCCCGACTGTCCCTGCATGTCCCTTGCATGTCTATCAGCAGGTGGAGCTGTTGCTTCATATTCGAGTTGCCAAAATAAAAGCTCACTAAGTCCACCCTACCAAAATAGAAGTTTGTTCAGATCATTTTTCTAAACTAAAAGCATGATAAAAGTCATGTGGCAGGTGTTAAGTGTGTAATGTTGCCTGATGAGTTTTCTCAAAGATTCGGCTGAGTCTGAAAGAACCAATGATATTGATACTGGTTGATAATAATATTTTTGTAGGCATGTTTTTAAGATTTAAGTGAACACCATGGGCTACATAACCTAATATCATATCATAGTATCTAACCCCCCCCCCTCTCCCCTGCAGAAGAAGTGATGATGAA
>JAYKQN010000054.1:245000-340000 GCA_036785175.1 Eupleurogrammus muticus | reverse complement strand
TGCACCACATACAATTTAAATTGCATACACTGTATATCTTATATTGTATTTCATTACTATTTGTTATTGGATAATTTTGTATTTTTAAGTTATTATTATTAAATCTGCTATTGTGCTGTACGTTGTCGTCATCCTGAGCAGCAAAGTGAGAGTTTGAGTTCTATGAGGAGCTTGTTTCTTATCTTCAAATAACACTAAATCTTGAATGTGTTCCTTGATGTCTCATATCCATCAGTTTATTTTAAGCTTTTCTACCACGTGCTACAACATATATGCATGGATGTACACACACACACACACACACACACACACACTGTATTCAGCTCCTCCTCCAATGAGTTATAATTAATCTGAAGCTCAGTGACAGAACAGGGAAGCTTTTGCAGATAAAGTTTCATGTGTCTCACCTACAGGCTCATACACATGTGTATATGTATGTGTGTGTATGTGATTCCCAGGTTGCAGACACAAATCTTGAAGAATAGATATTTACACAGTATATTTGCACAGTATTTTTACAGCGTATGGTGTATTAAAATATATATCCTATATATTATTAAAATGCACTTGATGATGTGACACATGTAGTACCAATCAATTCTTCTAGTTTAACCTGTAAACCCAATGACCCAACAATCACTATTTGTAGGTGTTTACATGCTGTTTCACTGATGTGTGTCCCCCTCATTGATTCTACCTGAATCGATTTATTGAATAAAGAATGAACATGTATTGATTGCCGTTGACCCTGTATGGATGATTATGTACTGATTGATCGTGGGGGCGGCTCTCTGTCTGTGGTTAAATCTGTTCGGTGAACGCAGCATTTTTCCATTTTAAGGCTGGAAGCGGCTTCTCGCAGAAAGCCGTGTCCCTGCTTGGTAGCGGACGGCTGTTCCCTGGACCAGCCCCGCGGCCCGCGCTCCTTGTAGGGCCCTGAGGTGGGCCGCGGGGCTGCGGGGGGCGGACCCCGGGGCTCCATGGGAGGTCAAAGCGACAGATCCATTTATGGAGCGCGTCCTGTCCTCGTCAGTTGGATCCTGGATGGAAGGAGCCCCCTGTCCTGCCCCCCCCCCCACCTCAGCCCCGGCCTGTCAGCAGCCTAATATGGAAGGGGGCCGGGACGGGCACGGATGGGGTACAGGGCTTCGGGTTTGTGAATGGTGGAGGTCCTGTATAAAAGCCGGACCCGCAGCACACAGAACCGTAGCTGGTTCAGCAGTAGCACTGATTGGGTTGATCTCTCCGAGCCGCAGACACTCCCCAAGGTAAGAGACCTGCTACCCGCCTGCATCCAGCCCACCACAGGCTAGACCAGAACCCGGACTCTGGAGCAGAGAACAGAGAGGACAGAGGCAGACATGAGCTTTAATGTGGTCTGGATATGATCGAATGAGGGATTCATTGATTCATTGGTAGATGCAGAAAATGGTGTTAGGGTTAGAATGAATCATGCATTTAACGGGTTAACACTGAAAATATCTGCAGATTCATTTATATTACCAACAATATAAATCATAACAATAATACAGAACACATGGATGTATAATATGCCAGTCATTATATTCATATACTTCTCTGAAATAAAGGTTCAGGTTCACGCGTCATGCGTCACGCTGCTGTCAGAGCGCAGATCGTACATGACTGTTAGTGTTAGGAAAAGAATGTCTCTATTGTATAAAATGACATGACATAAGACGTGTGCGTGTAACTGCGGGTTTGGTGTCCTCTCCTCCAGAAGCCATCATGTGTGACGACGATGAAACCACCGCCCTCGTGTGCGACAACGGCTCCGGCCTGGTGAAGGCTGGCTTTGCCGGAGACGACGCCCCCAGGGCCGTGTTCCCCTCCATCGTCGGCCGCCCCCGTCACCAGGTGAACAAACACAAACAATACCACACAACATATGAATAATGTATACGTCCACTAATAATAATATATAATAATACAAACACATGCTATCATCATTACATAATATGAGATTATATCCAATCCAGTGTATATAATAAAACATAAGTGTATCAAATATGTCAAATATATTGACCAGTCAGTAAAGTAACAATATTTGACTTTTAATGTTTATATATATATATATATATATATATATATAGTTTGGAATATTTGAGTCAGTTATATCTGTTAGTTGCTGACAGATCGGACGTCATTTGGCTGATTTACCTGCAGCAGATGCACTAACTAAATTAGTCCCTGATGAAGTGACTGTGTGACGCTGTTATTTGGCGCATTCATGGCACGGTCACTGCGCAGTAAAGACTTTAATCTGGCCACATAAAGGTCAACCTCTGTTTGGACGACTATCTCACCTCCTCTCCTCCTCCTTCAGGGTGTCATGGTCGGTATGGGTCAGAAGGATTCCTACGTCGGCGACGAGGCCCAGAGCAAGAGGGGTATCCTGACTCTGAAATACCCCATCGAGCATGGCATCATCACCAACTGGGACGACATGGAGAAGATCTGGCACCACACTTTCTACAATGAGCTGAGAGTGGCCCCCGAGGAGCACCCCACCCTGCTCACCGAGGCCCCCCTCAACCCCAAAGCCAACAGGGAGAAGATGACCCAGATCATGTTTGAGACCTTCAACGTCCCCGCCATGTACGTGGCCATCCAGGCTGTGCTGTCCCTGTACGCCTCCGGCCGTACCACCGGTGAGACTGACACACAGAATCATCCACAGAACTTCACCTGAACACAACATACGCTTTATGCGCCATTTCACCAGTGGTCGCGATTTTAGGCTTAACTTTTACGCAAAGTCCGTTCCGGGACTGATCATTTATTCTTTTTATTCTACCTGTCAAACTCACACTGAAACACCTTATTTTGGATTACTGGTGTCGGACGTGAATCATTTGTCCCTCTCTCTCAGGTATCGTGCTGGATGCTGGTGATGGTGTGACCCACAACGTCCCAGTCTATGAGGGTTACGCTCTGCCCCACGCCATCATGCGTCTGGACCTGGCTGGTCGCGACCTGACCGACTACCTGATGAAGATCCTGACTGAGCGCGGCTACTCCTTCGTCACCACCGGTTAGCGACTCAGATGAACTAACGAATCATAACCTCAGAAATACTTAAAATAATCGCAACTACAATAGAAGCAGATTATACATTCACCATAACTTGATGCATTGATTTAAATAACAGCGGAGTGTTTTAATTTGATATCAGGCGTCATTTTTAATTGTGGAATAAAGTTCCGCTCGTCTATTTTAGAAAAAAATATTATTTGTTCGTCATGTTTACATTAATGAATGATATGTTGCATGACTATGTTCAGGACTAGGCCTGTGCTATAATCTGAAAATAAATCCGGTTGAGTACCTCAGACCGTTACATTACGCACAGGTTTTACGCACAGGTTTTACGCACAGATTTTTTGCAATAACTCGTCAACTTGTCTCCCGCAGCCGAGCGTGAGATCGTGCGCGACATCAAGGAGAAGCTGTGCTACGTGGCTCTGGACTTCGAGAATGAGATGGCCACCGCCGCCTCCTCCTCCTCCCTGGAGAAGAGCTACGAGCTTCCCGACGGCCAGGTCATCACCATCGGTAACGAGAGGTTCCGTTGTCCCGAGACCCTGTTCCAGCCTTCCTTCATCGGTAAGACAGATCATTTGTTATTTATTAATGATCGCTGTCAGAGTGAAGCAGTGGAAACACTAAACTCCCTCTCACCTGCCCAGGTATGGAGTCTGCTGGCATCCATGAGACCGCCTACAACAGCATCATGAAGTGCGACATTGACATCCGTAAGGACCTGTACGCCAACAATGTGCTCTCTGGTGGTACCACCATGTACCCTGGTATCGCTGACCGTATGCAGAAGGAGATCACTGCTCTGGCCCCCAGCACCATGAAGATCAAGGTATGAACCTGTAAAACACCTATATTTACATAGAAATATGAAACTATTTATGCACATTATATGTTGCCATCATTTCAGTTTAAGGCAAGTAAGGAGGTTAGGGTTCTGAAAAAAATCGAAAATTGCCCATTTAAATGCATCATTTTGATGACATTTAAAAGCAAAACCAAGAAGCTATATACTATCAATAATCACTATTAATCATTATATCAGGTATAGACTATCAATAATCACTATTATTGATAATATCAGCTATAGACTATCAATAATCACTACTAATCATTATATCAGCTATAGACTATCAATAATCACTATTACTGATAATATCAGCTATAAACTATCAATAATCACTATTAATCATTATATCAGCTATAGACTATCAATAATCACTATTACTGATAATATCAGCTATAGACTATCAATAATCACTATTACTGATAATATCAGCTATAGACTATCAATAATCACTATTGATGATAATATCAGCTATAGACTATCAATAATCACTAATATCAGACTTTGAGGTGTTTGTTTATGATTATTGCAACAATGAGAAATAGTCTCAATAACAAAAAAAACTCTGCTTTTAAAATATAAAATAAAAACACGTTGAACACAAACCAAACCAGCTTCAGTCATATTGATCTGTTAAAGTTAACATTTACTCAGTAATAGGAGTCTAAATGCAGTGATACACAACCACTGGACACATCCAGATGTTTTGTGCTCATGTTTCCCTGCTCTAGTTGCATTAACATTTATTTAACTAATTAAAATGTGACTACTATAGTTAAGGTATGGGGAGTGCCACACCTTGCCATTCCAAAATTATGCCTCTGATATTAGAGAAAAACATGATTTGCAACATTACTGGAACTTTAACAAATCTTTCTCTTTCTCCTCATTCAGATCATTGCTCCTCCTGAGAGGAAATACTCCGTCTGGATCGGTGGCTCCATCCTGGCTTCTCTGTCCACCTTCCAGCAGATGTGGATCTCAAAGCAGGAGTACGATGAGGCAGGTCCTAGCATTGTCCACAGGAAGTGCTTCTAAATCCTCCATCTTCTACTCCAGCTGCTCCATCATGTTTCCACCAGCTATCTGGAGATCCAGCGAGGAGAAAGATCAACCTCTGCGACACAGCAACGCTGCTGTCAACGGACTGTCTGTCTGCGCTGTTGACTCTATGCATTGTTTTATGCTTATAAAATATGCATATTGTATTGCTGTCTGTTGTCTGTGTTGCGGTGAAAGGCTGTGAAAAACCACCACTGAACCATGCATCCACCCAAAAAAAACTTTAATAAAAAAATAACAACAACAACATGTTGCCCAATACATGTGAATGTAAGTGTATATACATATTAATAATTTATTAAAGTCCATTATTTGGTATTTTCTGACCCTGGTCTGGTTTTTCTAGGCTGCTAAATGATAATAATGAATGATGATAAACAAATCAAAATTGTAGATTTTTATAAAGAAAGTGGAATGTAGATGATATAATTATCCCCCCCTAATATTATTATTTTGCCTTATTAATCGAACCTAGGGCTAATTAAAAGACAGCATTTAAATTTTCCGCTAAGAACAACCAGGGAATTAAAAAATGAACCAGGATAATGATAAATGTGTCTTATGCAGCCAGCGACTAGAACACGTGATTAGTTAAAACACAGGAGAGGGTTCAGGGGGCGGGGCTTCGCTCAGCCGGGGGCTGCTGATTGACAGGTAGACCGAGTCTGGCACGTGCGGAATGTGCAACAGCAGCAGGAACCCGACACCTGCTGGACCCCAGACCCAGACCCATACCCAGACCATCTTTAGACAAAACTAGACCCTGTGGGGGTTAGGGGTATATATATATATATATATATATATATATATATATATATATATATATATATATATATATATATATATATATATATATATATATATATATATGTTGTCTTTATTCCAACATCTCTGACAACATTAAGGACATCAATCATTTCGTTGTCTCTTTCCTAAAACGCACGTTGAGAGTGTGCTGGCCTTTCTTTTTAAGAACGTCTTAAGTAGGCGGAGCTAAGAGACGCAGCCTATAATTACAACCAGCACCTGAACGCACCGTGATCACCATCCGCTCTGCTGCCGTGAAACCGGAGTCCGGTGAGTCGGTGAGTAAAGCAGCGATAAAAAGAACTGCAGGACGACACGATTACATGTTGTCGAGCAACAGACACGTCATAACATGTCACAGACATGTAACTGAAGTGTTGCTAACTGACATGTTACAGACTTGTTGCTAACTGACATGTAGCTGACATGTTGCTAAATGATATGTTATAGACATGTTGCTAACTGACATGTAGCTGACATGTTGCTAACTGACATGTAGCTGACATGTTGCTAACTGACATGTTGCTAACTGACATGTAGCTGACATGTTGCTAACTGACATGTTACAGACATGTTGCTAACTGACATGTAGCTGACATGTTCCTAACTGACATGTAGCTGACATGTTGCTAACTGACATGTAGCTGACATGTTGCTAACTGATATGTTATAGGCATGTTGCTAACTGACATGTTACAGACATGTTGCTAACTGACATGTACCTGACATGTTGTTAACTGACATGTTACAGACATGTTGCTAACTGACATGTAGCTGACATGTTCCTAACTGACATGTAGCTGACATGTTGCTAACTGATATGTTATAGGCATGTTGCTAACTGACATGTTACAGACATGTTGCTAACTGACATGTACCTGACATGTTGTTAACTGACATGTTACAGACATGTTGCTAACTGACATGTTACAGACATGATGTTAACTGACATGTTACAGACATGATAGTAACTGACATGTTACAGACATGTTGGTAACTGACATGTTACAGACATGATGTTAACTGACATGTTACAGACATGATAGTAACTGACATGTTACAGACATGTTGGTAACTGACATGTTACAGACATGTTGTTAACTGACATGTTACAGACATGATAGTAACTGACATGTTACAGACATGTTGGTAACTGACATGTTACAGACATGATGTTAACTGACATGTTACAGACATGATAGTAACTGACATGTTACAGACATGTTGGTAACTGACATGTTACAGACATGTTGCTAAGTGACATGTACCTGACATGTTGCTAACTGACATGTTATAGACATGTTGCTAACTGACATGTTACAGACATGTTGCTAACTGACATGTTATAGACATGTTGCTAACTGACATGTTACAGACATGTTGCTAACTGACATGTTACAGACATGTTGCTAACTGACATGTTATAGACATGTTGCTAACTGACATGTACCTGACATGTTGTTAACTGACATGTTACAGACATGTTGCTAACTGACATGTTACAGACATGATGTTAACTGACATGTTACAGACATGATAGTAACTGACATGTTACAGACATGTTGCTAACTGACATGTTACAGACATGATGTTAACTGACATGTTACAGACATGATAGTAACTGACATGTTACAGACATGTTGGTAACTGACATGTTACAGACATGATGTTAACTGACATGTTACAGACATGTTGCTAACTGACATGTTACAGACCTGATGTTAACTGACATGTTACAGACATGATAGTAACTGACATGTTACAGACATGTTGTTAACTGACATGTTACAGACATGTTGTTAACTGACATGTTACAGACATGATGTTAACTGACATGTTACAGACATGTTGTTAACTGACATGTTACAGACATGATGTTAACTGACATGTTACAGACATGTTGGTAACTGACATGTACCTGACATGTTGTTAACTGACATGTTACAGACATGTTGCTAACTGACATGTTACAGACATGTTGCTAACTGACATGTTACAGACATGATGTTAAATGACATGTTACAGACATGATAGTAACTGACATGTTACAGACATGATGTTAACTGACATGTTACAGACATGTTGCTAACTGACATGTTACAGACATGATGTTAAATGACATGTTACAGACATGATAGTAACTGACATGTTACAGACATGTTGTTAACTGACATGTTACAGACATGTTGCTAACTGACATGTACCTGACATGTTGTTAACTGACATGTTACAGACATGATGTTAACTGACATGTTACAGACATGTTGCTAACTGACATGTTACAGACATGATGTTAAATGACATGTTACAGACATGATAGTAACTGACATGTTACAGACATGTTGTTAACTGACATGTTACAGACATGATGTTAACTGACATGTACCTGACATGTTGTTAACTGACATGTTACAGACATGTAGCTAAATACCATGAAACTTCACAGACTTATTACTGTATGTTTAGTCAGAGTTTTAACTTTTCTGCTCTGTGCTCCGTTTCTTGTCAGACAGAAGAAGAAGATGGTGATGAAGAGAATTTGCTCTGAATACATGAGGAAGTTCAGAGATCCCAAGTGGGAGACGTACAGCAGGTGTTATGAGGAGATGCTGAGGTACCGGCTCACCCGCCGCCTGCTGGAGGCAACACACAACCCCTGGTTCTGGAGCAGCTCCGACAGCGACTCCGAGTCCGGAGAAAGAAGGAGCCCTCCTGGAACTCCTCCTCCTCCTTCCAGGAAGACCCGGGGCAGGTGTGAGGCCAGCATAGAGCCGGATCAATCCAGACCTGTACCCAGCATAGAGCTGGATCAGTCCAAACCTGTACCCAGCATAGAGCTGGATCAATCCAGACCTGTACCCAGGCTTCCTCTTCTAGAGCCTGAAGTTCATGGTAATCATCACTGAGCTGCATAAAGTATTGGAAAGTAACTAAGTACTTATACTTTCTTGAGTATTTCCACATCATGCTACTTTAGATTTGACTTCATTACAATGCAGAGGGAAAGTATTCTGCTTTCTACTGCTCTATATGTATCTGAAGTTTTAGTTACTTACTTGCCAGATATTATGCTGCAGTAATTTTACTGTTTACCTACCAAAATATTTCTGATGAGCTAAATTTTCTCCCACTTGTCCTGAGCCAGGGTTAGGGTTAGGGAGGCAGTGGCAGGCAGAGGCAGGCAGACACAGACTCTGGGAAAGCTGTAGAGCGAAGAGGTTGGTCCAACATATGTAGGTGCTACTGCTACCCCATTATACATCACCCTTTATCCCCACTTTAGCTCCATACCTTCACCTACACCAGCCCCTCCCCCCCAACCCTAACCTTCACCTTCACCTTCAATCAGAGGCATACTACCATATTCTAGGCCTTATACACCTTATATCGGGGGCCCTTATCCATTCCTGTGGATAAAGGGTGTGAGCAAAAGCACAAGTGTATATGTATATATTATAAAAAGCATAAATAGGATATTGAGGATTGAGGATATTCAGATTTTAATAATGACTAGTTGGTTTAGCCACTGTCTGTGGTTGGGCGAAACCAAGAGACGGTTCCCAGAATGTCGAGTATCCTCTCATCAATATATTTGACACCATATTAAATTAGGGCACTATTTAATTGGAGGGCCCAATTTATTTCTTCACCTCAATTATGCATTACCTCCACCTCCACTATCACCTGACCTCACCTTCATCTTGACCTCCATCTTCACTTCCTGCTTCTCTGGCAGCCAGGTGACGTTCCATGGAATACTATTCTACTTGATGAATTGAAACATTAAAATGTTCTCATATGTGTTAAGTGATTAAAAATGCACAGTTGTATAATATATTATAATAATATAACAAAGTATGTGGAATTAGTATTTTTACTTTAAGTCCATTTTGATGACAGTACTTAAGTACTTTTACTTAAGCGAGATCAATTTGGAACTTTCTCTTCTTATTGAATATATGATGATGGGGAGAGATGAGAGTATTTCAACATTTACGAAATTAAAGGATCTGACACTTCATTACTGACTCAATATATCATGATATGTGCTGAATATTGTTTAATGTGATTGATCCTCTCAGGTTCTTATGTGTCTGCTGCCTGCAGGGAGAGAACCAGCAGCAGAGGCAGCAAACATCTCACAGTTCCTCACACAAAGCAGGACCGAGGTAATTCAGCAGTATGACTACTACTACTAATACAGCTACCTCAAAGGTATTGCAAAGTTCAGATACTTTAATGCTGTTATCTGTAATAAATCCCATCCTGTACACAGCATCTTTCTTCTCTCTCCCCGTACTTAAAGTTGTTTCTGTTCATACAAGCAGTTAAAAACCTGAAGAAACATCTTGCAGTTTGATGCACCTGCTCTTTCTAAAGACTCTCGTATAGTAACATATCAGAGCAACGCAGGATGTTGTTATTAATAAATACAACTTAAAAAAAAGCATCACAAACATGATAGTTTTACCAGGATATTAAATTGTCAGCATGAATAACTATTTCTATTGTAGTCATGGCTTTTTAGATGCCTTCAGTCTTTTTGTGCTTCTCACGTATTTCTTCACTTGTTTGTGTTTTCAGAGCATAATGAACCCCCTTTTCTATCCAAACCAACATGGCGCTCACCCCGTGTCCAGCCTGCAGAAGCGCTACAGCCCGGGTGCAATAAAAAGGACTGCAGGCATCCGTTTGCCCTGTATGGGTCCGGAGAGAAAAATGCCGACATTGCAGGCAGGAAGACGCACAACGTGTCTCCTGCAGCCTCCACTAATGAGGTACTACCTCTACTAACGAGGTACCTCCTCCACTAAAGAGGCACTATCTCTACTAACGAGGTACCTCCTCCAGTAATGAGGTACTATCTCTACTAACGAGGTACCTCCTCCACTAAAGAGGCACTATCTCTACTAACGAGGTACCTCCTCCACTAAAGAGGCACTATCTCTACTAACGAGGTACCTCCTCCACTAAAGAGGCACTATCTCTACTAACGAGGTACCTCCTCCACTAAAGAGGCACTATCTCTACTAACGAGGTACCTCCTCCAGTAATGAGGTACTATCTCTACTAACGAGGTACCTCCTCCACTAAAGAGGCACTATCTCTACTAACGAGGTACCTCCTCCAGTAATGAGGTACTATCTCTACTAACGAGGTACCTCCTCCAGTAATGAGGCACTATCTCTACTAACGAGGTACCTCCTCCACTAAAGAGGCACTATCTCTACTAACGAGGTACCTCCTCCAGTAATGAGGCACTATCTCTACTAACGAGGTACCTCCTCCACTAGAGAGGCACTATCTCTACTAACGAGGTACCTCCTCCAGTAATGAGGCACTATCTCTACTAACGAGGTACCTCCTCCACTAAAGAGGTACTATCTCTACCAACGAGGTACCTTCTCTACTATTGAGGTACTACCTCCTCTAAAGAGGTACCTCCTCCACTAAAAGGTACTACCTCCAGTAACGAGGTACCTCCTCCTTTTAGAAACCTCCTCCACTAACTAGGTCCCGCCTCCACTAACAAAGTACTGTGTCCACTATCTAGGTAACTCTTCCACTACCAAGATACTGCCTCTTCCACTAAATAGGTACCTCCACTATTATGGTACTGCTCTGTATGTGACTGAGCAGGAGCGTCAACAGGATCTGCTGTTTATTTTCATCATAGATCCATGAGTCAGCACTGCGAGCTAAGTCCAGACGGGAAGTTAAGCATCAAGTCCAGAGCCAGGTCTACAACCAGCAAACCAAACGGAGAGCCAAGTCCACGGGTCTGGATGAGTCCAGAAACCTGGTTCAGATGCAGTTCAACCCTTGGATCACTGAATATATGCACTGCTTCTCTGCCCACTGCTGATGAAGTGTGTGTGTTACTTTATATACCTATATTCAAACTGGTGATGCTTTTTTTGTTTTTTTCCTGATTCCCTCTAACACATTTCTATGCAACGAAAAGGATGATTCTCTTACATTTTTTTTTTTTTTACAAATTAGTTAAACCTGTGTTAAAAAAAATGAAAAAAAGTTCAGGTCACGTTTAGATGTGATATGTAGAAAATTACGCCATCTCCTGAGCAAATTCTGGTTTTGCATTTGTGTAGATGGATTAACTGTTCCTGCTGTCTGTCTGCTATGGTCATTTTTATTTTGTTCAATAAAATTACATTAAAACTGACTGAACAGTTATTGTAAGAAAAAAAATGTTAAAAGGTGCCAATTTACATATCAGTTTTAAATGATGTTGATAGGCCAAGTAAAACCAGACTTATGATAAAGGTCATAGATTTTCCTGTACGTGTTACAACCTGTGGAAATCACCAAAAAAATAGGCTAACAGAAAATGCTGATGCTATTTGTTTTTATTTTAAAAACATTTTTTTTATCATACACAATAAATAAAAAAAATCTATGATTTTTTTTTGATAAGAAACAGGCAAAATATTGACTAATATAAGGACATACATTAGGAACATGATGTAAAGCAGCTGTGTGAGATGTGCTTGATTAAAAGTTAATTTAGTTTTATTTATTCTTAATTTCTAAAGAGAACAATGTTAAAAACTAAAACCATCATTATGTCTTCATGCCTATAAACAACAGTTTACAGGCATGACCATTGTTCCAGGTACAGCTGCCTATTATCATCACATCTGATCAATAAAAGGAGTCTCAGTGAATATCTTCCATTATTAGTGTTAATGATCATGTTATTGATATCAGGAGACAAAATGAATCAAGCACATGCCAGACAGATTCACATTAAGGCTAAAACTTGGAAAAGGGTTTAACTGGTTTTACCACAGCCATCAGTCAACATCATGTCAACAACAGGTGATTTACATGAAGGTGAAAGTGATGTATTTGCATGTGGTTTTGATGGAAATTTAAACTTCAGGTGATTTAGCTCAACACAAACAGACTGTCTCTAGTACAGAGTGTGTCTGTCTGTAGGTAAACTTCCCATTTGCAAATATACAAATCACTGCAGACAGTACTGCTCACAGTTTGCCAGTGTGTTAGGTTAACAAAATAATAATGATGATAGAGAACAGTGAATAATGTCTAGTTCAATATATATTTATCGCATAAAATGAAATACACTCATATTCTGTTGAGAAAACATGCGTCAGACTTACAGAAACACCAGATAGTGTATACAACGCTGCTGGGGGGGAAAGTGAGATGGGATGGAAGGAAGGAGGTTGAAGCAGAATGTGGGAGGTGCTGATGAATGTTTTTCAGGAGAGACAATGTGTAAATCTGTAGTGAAGGAGGCAGGAAAGAAGTAAGCAGATTATTATGGTTAATACAGGAAGCAGGCAGGTCAGGAGGTGCATCCAAGGTTATAACAATGTCCTAGGAGGTGAAGAGAGGAAGAGGAGGAGGAGAGAGAGAAGGAGGAGAGAGTTCTATTTTCTGGCTACGTACCACAGCCCTTTAAAGTAGCTGTAATTGAACCTTTCGTTAAAAAAAACTGCCCTCGACTCTCTAAGATTCTGGAAAAAGCAGTTGCTAAACAGCTGTGTGACTTTTTACACAACAATAACGTATACAAGGATTTCCAGGCAGGTTTTAGAATGCATCACAGCACAGAGACGGCTCTAGTTAAGGTTTCAAATGATATTCTGATGCATCTGATAAAGGATTCATTTCCATCCTTGTTCTGTTAGATCTTAGCGCTGATATAGCTATCCTGGATGACATCTCCCTGGCCTCTAGCTCCACGGTGAAAAACCTGGGAGTCATTTTTGTTCAAGACTTGTCATTCTCTGCCCACATTAAACATATTTCTAGGACTGCCTTCATTTACCTACGCAACATAGCAAAGGTCAGACACTTCCTGTCTCTGAAAGATGCGGAAAAACGTATCCATGCATTTATTACTTCCAGGCTTGACTACTGCAACTCTTTACTGTCGGGTTGCACCAAAAAGTCTCTAAGGACTCTCCAGCTGATCCAGAATGCAGCTGCTCGTTTATTAACTGGCACTAGAAGAAGAGAGCATATCTCACCTGTATTAGCCTCTACACTGGCTTCCTGTGAAATCACCAATAGAAATCTAAATCCTGCTCCTCACCTACAAAGCTCAACGGTCAGGCTGGTCCTAGATGGCCTAGTCATAGTGATGCTGATAGGTTAGTCTGGTCCTCATGAGATGCTCTGAGCTTCTTTTTCTACTGATGATCCACTGTTGTACTTTCAAATCTGCTGTGTTTTCTGTGTTTTCTCATCCACAGAGCATGCTGCAGTGCAGCCACTGAGGGATCTACGATGTTGGAGGGTCTGATGCTGTCCTGGTGAAACCTGGAAGCTGTGATGGATCCTGCTCCTCATCCTCCACTTACACCAACATTCATTACATTTCTGTTTGTCTGTTTGTAATGTCCAGTTTTCCCTGTAATGTTTCCACCTGCACACATCATCTACTGCAGTCCTGAAGAGGGATCCCTCCTCTGTTTCTCTTCCTGAGGTTCTTCTGTTTTTAGAGTTTTACCTTGTAGATGTGAGGGTCTAAGGACAGGGGATGTTGTGTTGCTGTTTTACAAACTGTAAAGCCCTTCGGGGAAAATCTGTGATTTGTGATTCTGGGCTAAACAAATAAATTAAATTGAAATTGAATTTGAGAGGAGGAGGAAGAAAGGAGGAGGTGGAGAGAGGAGGTGGGAGGGCAAATCTGTTGAAGTCTTGCATATGGCAGGAAAACAAGTAAGAGAGATGTTACAAGACTGTTGATAATCTTTCTCCTGATTGAAGGGTGAGCTGGGGTCCAGCTGCTTGTCCAATCCTGGAGCAGGTTGTTGGAGAGTGGGCGGTCTCTGGTTACCTTGGAGATGCTCAAAGTTCCGGGGTAGGTAAGGGACATGGCTCTCTGCAAGTTCAGCCATGACAACAAAGGTTCTGAAGGTTCCATGCGAAGGTCGAACAGGAGTCAGGGAGGATCACCAGCATAGCAACCAGCTCAGCAACCCAAACTCAATGTTTATGAAGTCCCACATGGCTGTTGTTCTCCTGATATTCACAATACTGTCTCACACACACACACACACACACACACACACACACACACACACACACACACACACACACACACACACACACACACACACACACACACACACACACACACACACACACACACACACACACACACACACACACACACACACACACACACACACACACACACACACACACACACACACACACAGTTGGGGTCAGGTCTACCAACAATGAGGAATTGTGATTGTATTCATCATGTTTCTAGTTTTCATACTGTGCGTACACATGGAGAGAAAGACGGAAACATGTGTAGAGAGAGAGACAGGACATGTGGAGAGACACAGAACAGAACTCGACCAGCTGGTCCTCTGGTCCTTCACCTGGTCTTTTCTGGTCTTTGTCCACTAGCAGCCACACTCCTGGCTTCCCTGAGGCTGAGCGCGTCGTGGAGAACGAAGCTGCCGTAAAGCAGCATCACCGTACTGGATCCCTGAGCCCATCCTCTCTGGATCCAGCTCCCCTGAAACACAACAAAACAGGTGTAAAATGCTCTCTCTCACACACACACACACACACACACACACACACACACACACACACAGTCAGTCAGTTACTACCTGACTCAATCTTGTTGAGTATTTTCCGAGCACACTGGACAAAAGCTTCTTCCACGTTCTCCCCTGTTAAAGCACTCGTCTCCAAGAACATCAGCTCTGAAACACACACATACACATGCATGCACACACACACACACAGCGCACACACAGGCACACATGCACGCACACAGGAAACTTAGGCCAAAAGATGTGCTAAAAGAAACAACATCTTCCTCTGATAATAATTCAAGACTAAAAGTTGTGTGAGAGGAATATGGAGCGATGTGGATCTCACCGTTCTCCTGAGCGAAACGTGAAGCTTCCAGAAACGTGACTTCTCTGTCAGCGTCCAGATCCTTCTTGTTTCCGCACAAGATGATGACGATGTTCTGACTGGCCAACATCCGGGCATCACTTAGCCATGTGGTCAGAGCGTTGTATGTCTCTCTACTGTAGAGACAGAGATGACAGAAAACAGGTCAGGTGTATAATGGGGGGGGCGTGTGCACAGAAGCTACAATCACGTTTTATTTAAATGGTGATGTTCTGTTCACCTGGTGATGTTGTGTTTTATTTACCTGGTGATGTTGTGCTTTATTTACCTGGTGATGTTGTGTTTTATTTACCTGGTGATGTTGTGTTTTATTTACCTGGTGATGTTGTGTTTTATTTACCTGGTGATGTTGTGTTTTATTTACCTGGTGATGTTGTGTTTTATTTACCTGGTGATGTTGTGTTTTATTTACCTGGTGATGTTGTGTTTTGTTTTATTTACCTGGTGATGTTGTGCTTTATTTACCTGGTGATGTTGTGTTTTGTTTTATTTACCTGGTGATGTTGTGCTTTATTTACCTGGTGATGTCATAGACCAGCAGTGCTCCTGCTGCTCCTCTGTAGTAACTTCTGGTGACAGATCTGCAGACACAGTCAGGACCAGATCTGTGATCAATCATCTGATCAGTGATCAGTGATCAGTTATACTATGCATTGACCAAACAACCTTATAATCAGATAATCAATGACTAGTTTCCTACCTAAACCGCTCCTGTCCTGCAGTGTCCCATATCTGCAGTTTGACCATTTTGTTGATGACACTGATGATCTTAGAGCCGAACTCCACGCCGATGGTGTGGTTGGATTCATCTTTAACTGGAAAACAAATCAAACTTTGCAGCAGTTGCTTATTAAAAAGCTACAGTGATATAATTCAACATTATTATGGTGATGACTATTGTTTTGAACAAACCCAGTTCATAAAGTCCACAAACACATGTTCATTATTATATCATTATTGATGGTAAATGGCCTGCATTTATATAGCGCCTTTCTAGTCTTTTTTGACCACTCAAAGCGCTTTACACTACACTGTCCATTCACCCATTCACACCACATTCATACACCGACGGCACATGCCATCGGAGGCAAATCGGGGTTAAGTATCTTGCCCAAGGATACAACGACATGCAGCTCGGAGGAGCCGGAATCGTACCACCAATTTTCTGACTGGTGGACGGGTTACGGTTACGGGCTACCTCTGAGCTACAGCCGCCCCCAGATATTGATGTGTGTGAGTTTCTGCTGAACAGAGATGTGACTGTTTGACAACAACAACACTACTATATTAAACTGCACCAAAGTGTCCAACTTACATCTTTTCTCAATGAACTGGTGCAGAAGGCAGGATTTACCAGTTCCAGCATTCCCGATAACCAGAAACTTAAACAGGAAATCTGAGGACAGAACAGAGATTCCATATGCAATACAATCCTGATTTCCCTGTTTTCCATTTTCCTTACACTTAAATGTTTCCCATCATTAAACAAATTTAAATAATATAAGAAAAGAGCCTTGGCAAAAATAGCTGCATGGCAGGGTTCCAAGACCAAAAAGAACATGAAGGCTCATCTCAAACTTTCTAGAAAACATCTTGATGATCCACTAGACATTTTGGGAAAAATACTCTGTGGTCTAACAAGACAAAATTTGGCCTGGATCCTATTGAGATGCTGTGGTATGACCAAAAAAGTGGTTCTTACTTGAAAAACATCCAATGTGCCCAAAAAACAACATTTCTGCAAAGATGAGTGGGCCATGTAAGCGACAGAATGTAAGTTATCACAAAAGCTTGATAGCGCTTGGATTGGATGTTTTTTCCTTCGATAAAAAACCCTTCATTTTAAAACTGCATTTTGTGTTGACTCGTGTAGTCTTTGACTGATATTCACCTTCATCACATCATCAGATTCATCATCATCAGGATGATCACCTTCATCCCATCCTCAATATCATCTTCCTCAGCATCATCATCATGTATCAGTGAACTGTTACAGGCAGGCAGGTTAAGTTAAAGACAGTGTAGCTGTTAGCTTGTTAGCCCTGTTGGCCCTGTCAGCTATTTGTTTCCGATGAGAAAAAGGCTTTCGGCACCTGCTCTTCATCATCTTCGTCTCTAATAATAAAGATGAAGATGAAGATGCTGAGGAGCCGCTGATATAAATCACATCTTACCGTAAGACTCCGACATCAGTGCTGTAACAGCAGAGAAGAAGAGGAGAAATAGATCCGATTTGACAGATGAAGCAACGATGAAAATATTCCTGTTGACGCTTTCCACGGTCCAGCTGATTTTCACCTCCGACTTCCCGTCGTTTCAAAATAAAAGCTTTTTAATGTTGGAGGCTGCCATCCGGGGGCGCTGCTCCACTGATTGATTTTCGTCACAATTCTTTCTAGAGGGTTGAAATTTTAGTTTTTTTTTTAAATTTTGTTAACAAGAAAACGACAGCGTTATATCCCTTATATAGAGTTATCTCTCAGTTTAACAATCCGGTGATATTTTTCTACTTTAAAAAGAATTTTTCGAACAGAAATATAAAAGTTTAGTCTCATTTTCATCCAATTGGTGGCAGTAATGCTCGTTTAAGTTGATCTGCCAACCACCAATAAACGTTACAGACGAAGGAGAAGAAGAAGTAAGCTAGCAGCTAGCAGCTAGCACAGCAGCAGAGCTTCATTTAGTAGAATATGGCTGCTGTGCTCCCTATCAGACCGTCCTGCGATAGCAACCCTGCTACTCCCGGAGCTCAATCTATAAAGGTGACCCGACTTCATCCGAACTCAACCCGAGCCTCGTTCTCGCTGCCGCGGAGCTTTCATGGCTAACGGCTAACAGCTAGGCTACTTGGTGCTCCAACGGCTCCCTGCTTCTATAAAGCGGCTTTTCGCATTAGCTTTAGCTTTAGCATCAGTAGCTTTACCTCTTTGTTTTGTTTTCAGCTTCATAATGAATGAGGAATCAGTTAAGACTGCTTGTTATATATTATATTCTACATTATTATAAACTGATAATAACTTATGTACATTAAGCTCATTCAATATTTTTTTTTTATCACGGAACGTCTAAAGCATTAATTAATGGCACTTATAATCTAATCAATGTTCTAATGTAATATATAAGTTATAATCTGATAAAATTCACAACTTCAACTCATTTAGAGTAGATTCTACTTTACGGGCATTAAATATAAAAGTTCAACTTAAATTAAAAGTGAATTTATGCTTAAAGTTCAGAAGGCATACTATAATTTACTATGAGCAGTTTACAAAGATAGATAGATAGATAGATAGATAGATAGATAGATAGATAGATAGATAGATAGATAGCTCCTTTATTGTCCCACAGTGGGGAAATTTACAGTGCTACAGCAGCAGTTAGAAAAGTTACAAAAATGTTTTTTAAAAAGGAAAAGAAAAATTAAATTAAAAAACAATATATACAGATATATACAGGTATATATAAATATGAATTAAAAATGTATTGCACTGGTATATACAGGTATATATAAATATGAATTATGAATGTATTTGCACTGTCCATTTTTTCTGTTGGGGGGGGGGGTTACTGAGAGCTGTACTTGTTGTACAGTCTGACAGCTGTAGGAAGGAAGGACTTCCGATATCGCTCCCTCAGACACTTTGGATGGATAAGTCTGTTGCTGAGGGAGCTCGTCACTCCAGACAGTGTGTCCTGCATGGGGTGGAGGTGGTTTTCCATCATTGATGATGTAGGTAATATAATAACAGATTCGCACTAGTTCTGTTGTTGTGGGAAAGAAACAGCAGAAGTGACTATATATACACACATAGTTCTAACCATAGTTCCTAACCCTGAATTTAAGTGTTGTGATCGGGTGCATGATTGAACACCCTGAGGCTCATCTGTGATTTTAGGCTGTAATAGAAGAAGAAGGTTGAGCTAGCGAAATGAGGCCTGACCCACCAAAATATTGCTCCAATGGGAGAAAGTTAATAGAATGAGATGTTTTTTTGTTCTCTTTTGGCTCAGCTCATTACAAACATTTACTAACATCCCCTCATATAATTTTCTTCTGCAGGAGGACCTAATCGAAGATGAATCCAATGATGGCAGCCAGCTTCCCAAAAGGAGGAGGATGGGTTCAGGGGACAGCTCTCGCAGCTGTGACACCTCCAGTCAAGACCTAGGGTGGATTCATTTCTTTCGTTTAATGGTTTATCCTTCTAGTCCTAACAAAGGGGAGACTATTCTTCCTGCGGTCCATTAAAACAAATAAAAATAACATATAGATACAGTGGGACAAAAAAATATTTATCCAGCCACCTTTTATGCAAGTTGTCCTACTTAAAAAGATGAAAGCCTGTAGTTTTCGTCATGGGTATACCTAAAAAAAATTATTTAGAAAAAAAAAACATTGTCTGCTTTTTGAAGAATTTATTCGCTAATTATGGTGGAAAATAAGTATTTGGCCAATAACAAAAATTCATTTGTTATATACCCTTTGTTGTCAAATAGTTTTGCAAGTCTTCACAAGGCTTTAACATATGGTTGCTGGTATTTTGGTCCATTCCTTCATGGAATTTCTAGAGCAGGGAAGTTCCAAAGATTTTCTATGGGGTGAAGATCTACAGACTGGCTAGGCTACTCCAGGAACTTGAACTTTCTCCTTACAAAACCGCCCCTTTATTGGCCGAATGGTGTGTTTGGGATCATTGTTCTGTTGAAAGACCCAGCCATGTTTCATCAGCAGTGCCTTTGCTGATTAAAGGAGGTTTGCACTCAAGATTCCTCGAACATATGGCGCCATTCATTCTTTCCTTTACACAGATCAGTCATCCTGGACTTTTTCCAGAAAACTGGAGTTCTTTGGATGCAACTCAGCATTCTTTTTCCATCAAGTTCAGTTTTTACCAAAATGTTCTATTTTGGTTTCATCTGACAATTCATTTGGTTGGTTAGGTTAGTAACCCTAACCCTAACATTTTCTCAGTCCTCTTCTGGATCATCCAAATGCTCTCCAGCAAACTTCAGATGGGCCTGGACATACTGGCTTAAGCATGGGTTCAGGTCTGGAGTCCCTGGTGGTGTGGTGTGTTACTGATGGCAGCTTTTCAGCTATCTGTCGTTCACTACGCCTCCCCGTGTGATTCTGCCATTTTTGCCACTGCCACTTGAGGGAGATCATCATTGGACTTGTTTGTCTTCAATTTTGAAATAAGTTCTCCCATAGTTGATTTAAATTTTTCATACCAAGTTGCTTAGCTATTGCAGATTTAGTCTTCTAAACCTGGTGCGAATTGACAGCAAGTCCTTTGACAGTTCCTTCCTTGTTGACCAAAGTGGAGGTTGTGGACATGTGCTCTCATGTCTCTCATAGTTGATGTATACCTATGATAAATTACAGGCTTCTCATTGTTTTAAGACAAATGGTGGCTGACTAGTGTTCATTTGTAATCTTAAAGCTCAAACTCATGGCCATGACTCTTGAGTTCCTGTTCTTCTTATTATATTCTCTATGCTATTGTAGCATGGAGGACTTTAAGTGAGTTTGAACTCCCCCTGTTGTACCCCCCTCCAGTCCTACATATTTTCCTGCAGAGAACCTGACAGAGTACAAGTGGCCACCTGATGATACAGGAGAGTACTACATGCTGCAGGAGCAGGTCAGCGAGTATCTGGGAGTCACATCTTTCAAGAGGAAGTATCCTGGTAACTAGACTCTGTTATATCATGTGTATGTGTAGGTACATGATCTAACCCTAACCCTGTGCTATTAATGATGTGTCACTCTGTAGATATGGAGAGGAGAGACTTGTCCCACAAAGAGAAGCTCTACCTGCGTGAACAGAATGTTATCACTGAGACGCAGTGCACTCTGGGTAGGTATCACCTGGCCCTAACAGGGTAGAATACTGAAGTCCATAGAATCCTCACCTTTTCTGAACAAAGGACATTAGGAGCTTTAATAGTCTGGTATCTTGTTTTTGTGGTTTTCTCTTAGGAGAATAATTGTTTTTCAAGTCATCAGTCAGCTTAATGCAAAAGAGCTGAACTCGGTTTGTTTTTCAGGTCTGATGTATCACTACTTTGTTTTCAGGTCTGACAGCTCTGCGAAGCGACGAGGTGATTGATCTGATGATAAAGGAGTATCCCACCAAACACTCCGAGTACTCGGTCATACTGCAGGAGAGAGAGCGGCAGAGAATAGCTAAAGAGTACTCTGTAAGTACACAGTATTGCTGTCGTACGTTAATGTGTATGTACATGCATCGAAAGGCTATCTGTTGTTCTTTCACAGCAAATGCAGCAGCAGAACCCTCAGAAGGTGGAAGCCAGCAAGGTTCCTGAATACATTAAGAAGGCAGCTAAAAAGGCTGCAGAGTTCAACAGTAACTTTAACCGGGAGCGAATGGAGGAGAGGAGAGCTTATTTTGATCTGCAGACACATGTGAGTCCAACTTCAGATAGTCATCACTCATCAGTTAGTCATTTCTGCAGAAATTGAAGGCATCGTGTAACCTGCCTAGTAATCTCTATACCATCAAGTCAGTTTTATTTGTAAAGCCCCAATCCACATTTTGCCCTGTGTACAGCAACACAACATCAGCAACACATTCCTAAAAGAACTTTTAACAAGGGGAGAAAAGGAAAATAGCACCTTAGGTAGAGCAACAAAGGAAAACCCCTGTTCTAGGACAGTCTATGAGAGATGTTGTGTCTAGAATAGGGAACAAATTAACAAGAAAACAACAACAGAAACATCAACTGTGTGTATACACAGCATGGTGACCTCTAACAGGCAGAACCTGGCTCCAGGTGTTCTGGGTATTGCAGGGCCAATGCAGCTGTTGATAGATTCTGTATGAGAATACATCCAATATGTGATTAGTAGATGTCAGGGTTAAATGCTGTGATACCTGACTGTGATATCAAACTAATCCTGGGCCATACTGCTCAAACCTGAGGGTAAATCAGATCTGGACCAATGCCTAACTCTAACACCATGTGTTAAATATGTTCAACAACGTCTTGGATCTGATTGGTTGATTGACCTTGCTGACTTGTGTTTGGTTTTGTCAGATTATCCAGGTGCCTCAGGGCAGGTTCAAGGTTCTGGCTCCAGAGCTGACCAGGACCGGGCCCTATCCTGTGGCTCTCATACCAGGACAGTTTCAGGACTACTACAAGAGGCGAGTTCCTCCTAGGTCACATCTCCTTCACGTGTCTTCTGGTGTATTGTTGTATTATTAATATTATTGTTGTACTGAGTTTTTGTTCCTGATGTGAAATAGGTACTCTCCCAATGAGTTGCGCTACCTTCCGCTGAACACGGCTCTGTTTGAGCCTCCACTGGATCCAGAACTTCCTGCACTGGACTCGGAGCCTGATTCGGATGACGGAGAGGATGGCAAGGATGACAAAAAAAACAAGAACTCGTCTGTAAGATAACTGCACCCTTGTTTTTCTACTTAATCCTAGATTCATGATGCATTCACTCACTTCTAGAATAAATGTGATTAGTTTGCAGAAATGCAGCTTTTCTTTTCCATGTTTTATTTGTTAATGTTTGTTTCAGCTTTAAACTGTAACCGCACAGGGAATGAATGGCTCCCCCCCCTTCTGCAGGACAGTTCTTCAGGTAGCACAACAGATGTGGAGAGCCAGGAGGGAGGAGGTGGAGCTGGACACAGGTCTAAGGCCAAAGACAGCAGCCAGCGGCTCGCTGCCCCCCACAGAGCAGCTGCAGGGTACAAGGTAGAAGACAAAAGCAGCTGAACTCTCCTCAGCAGCAGCAGCAGCACTTTTTACCTTCTCCCTCCTCTCTCTACTACTACCTTATCCATCCATCCCGCCACCCCCCCTCGCTTTCTCCACTTTGTCCTCCGGCTTTTACAGTTTGTCCACACACACACACACACACACACACACACACACATACACTGGGGTCCCATCTTCAGTTTTTTTATTGCCCTGTGGCTTTTTTCTCCTTTGTACCAGACTGTGAGCAATAAGAACGATTTAAAGGAACAGATCACATGTTTCTTTTTCACTGCACTTTCACTTTTTTTGTTTTTTCAAGGAAGACAAATTTGAACTTTAAAAGCTTTTCCTTTTTGAATGTCTTCAATATACCTCGTGTCTGTCCTCACTTGTCAAAAAAAACAGCTTCCAGGATGAGTCAACAGATGTTTTTCTTTGTGTTACTCTAAAATAGAAATATAAACCACATACATTTTGTGGTTGCTTTTAAAAAGTAGTTGCTGTTAACACTAGAGAATTTTAACATTTATACCTGAACTTAACCCTAATGTTTAAAGTGTGCATTGGTATAATAATCTGCTTTGTTTCTACACATGTGATGTACTGTTAATGTGTTATAATGAACACGGCTGGTGTCTGGACATGATCACAGAGATACCGACCGTGTTCACACTTTGGCTCAGCTGAACTGAAGGTTCCTTTAACTCCCAGTACAGTACTTCTTTACATTTAAAAGGTTTGAATTGATCCATTTGTTAAAACATCCCATTTCTATTAATGGAAGTCCAGTGGAGTTCAGTTCAGCTCTGCTGTGGGCATGGTCCTGTTGTAGTGTATTTGTTTTGCCAGTTGATATACCTTTGTGTTTTCATCTGAACATTGATCCTTCCTAACAGGAGCAGTTTATCCCACATGTTGGGAGCTAGAATCCATTAGTGACCGTGTACTGTACATTTGAGATATGTGCAAACAGACCTATGAATGCTGTACTTAAGAAATTTTATTTATGAAAATATAGTTTGCAGATGTCTAAAGGTATGAATCAGCATATGAGCAGCCGATGAATCTGAAGGTGACATGCACCAAACCAAACAACGACACGTCTTTACCCTAAAATATTTGATTTCATAGCCATCAAGTTGATCCGTATCTCAGATGATTTGTGATTGTATGGATGTCTCTCTGTGTCGGTGCTGCAGCTGATTAACGCTCCTCGCTCTGGTCTCGCTGCAGCTGCAGTTGGCCTGCATTTTTATTTCAGTTCTGTCAGTTTTCCTGGCTCATGTTTGAGAAGTGTGATACTTTCACAATGCGGCTCATGAATAAAAAAAAAATAATAATGATGAACGAATTCCCTTCAATTTAAGTAGAACTCTTTTGCTCAGACTGTCAAACATGTTGCATGACTGAAGCAAATCTCTATTTTATGGTTAAAATAAATTGAATAAGTTTTGATAATGTCTATAAATGTACAGGATCATAACATAAATTAAAACACTTGATTTAGTGCAGTTAGAATGTGACATCAAATACAGAAACATATTGAAATAATTGTTCCAGGCATCTTCTCCATCTGGTCCACTTAGGTCTTGGGAGCCGAGGGTTAGGTTTAGGTAGAGAGGCCCAGATGTTTCCTCTATCAGGCCACTTCATCTGGTGGTTCCTGAGGAACCCTGGGCTCTTCTCAGATCAACTGAAAGATCTTCAACATGGCCTGGGTCTTCCTGGTGAAACAAACCAAGAACTACTCACTAGCGAGGATTCCAGGAGGCTCCTAATCTGGTACTCTGGACGTGGAGGAGCAATGACTTTACTTTTGACTCCTCCTGATGATCAAACAATGTGTGGTGGAAACCAATTTTTCATTCATTCATTCTCCACCTACAGCTCATGACTAGAGGTGACAGTAGGAACATAGATGGACTAGTAAATATGGAGCTTCACATTTCGGCTTGGCTCCCTTTCACCATGACAGACCAGAGCAGAATCTGCATCACTGATTAGTCTGTCAATGTTCGTTCATCCTCCCCTCACTGGAAACAACATTCTTGAAGTCCTCTTTGGGTCTGGATTTACCTGATCCTGATCCTCTACATGATCTCTCTGAGAAACATGGTCTCAGATCAGGAGGTGCTGATTCTCATCCAGCTGCTTTACACTTTGCTGGGAACTGATAAGTGAGAGTTGAAGGGCATGGCCCAATGAAGCTAATAGGACCACATCATCTGCAAACGGCAGTGACTCAGTCCTAACTAGACCCCCATCTGTCCATGAAGATTCTGAACAGAATTCACCCTGGAGAAGTAAAACACTCACAGAGAACAGTTCTGACCTACTGCTGGCAATGTGAATCACGCTCTGGTTGTACAGAGACTGAACAGCCTTCATCAGGGGGAGCGGCCCCCCGTACTCCCAGAACCCCCACAGAACTCCCAAGGGGACCTTGGTTTAATGCCTCTACAAAGTACACAGAGACTGTTTGGGAAAACGTCCATGTTCCCTCCAGGACCCTGCTGATTGTTCATAGGTCTGTGACCAGGATAAAAAATGTAATGCTCCTGAATACATCAGACGTTCACACTAAGACCCCTGATTAAACCAGGAAGTGTAAACCCCCCTGTGTTAAAATTCAGGTGGAACTGTTGTTTGGAGATAAGCAGATGAGGCTTATTTCTTTGTTAAATCAATGTTACCTCAAGAATATAACTAAATAGCACACAGAGCAGGAAGATGCGTAGACAGATCCATTCATCCTTCTTGCTAAGATGGGAAGTTCCACTTCTTTCTGCATCTACCTTCACAAAATCTCAGCAGCATCCCTGTTCCAGCACGAACAGGCTAGAACAGATGATGCACATCATCTTTGTTCTCTGTCCCCGGTAGAGTTGCTGCCTGTAACGTGTCCCTGGTAGAATGCTGTAGTGACATCATTCCATGTGTATCCAACTCTTTTCTTTTATTTTCTTCCCTCCTGCTGCTGTTCAGTTCTATGCTTTTTTATCAGTCTTGAGTTTAATCATTGAACTGAATTGATTCTTTTTTCAAAGAGGCTTGAAATTTTGGTGAAACAAGCAGGCACACAACCCTGGTGAAGTTGACAAACTTGTCTGTATAGATTGTGTTGACTCATTAAAGGTTGAGCTTTCTATAGAGGCTGTTACAGCTTCTTAGAGGTTTCCATGGTTACCGATGTGACCCCTGTTGAAGGTGAAATCAGCTCATCAGACATCCAGGAATGGTATAAAGATTTAAAATCAGTGGAGTCCATCAGACTGTTGGTCAGTCTGCAGCTGATGGATTAAACATGGTAAATGAAGACAGACTACCACAGTGACAAACACTAACTACTCTTTTCTGTACCTGAGATGTGTTTTAGTGCTGTGCCCTGATATACATAGTGTTACAAAGTTAGACACGCACCAGTGCATCAGTTCATAGCCTAAAACACATTTAATCAGTCTTTGATACCTGGTGATAAAACAACACTGTGCTTCCAGGACGTGTGTGTGTGTGTGTGTGTGTGTGTGTGTGTGTGTGTGTGTGTGTGTGTGTCCATGACTACAGGAACCTGCGTCTGGTTGGTTTTTATAGCATTATTCTGCCCTTGCAGCCTAAAGTCATTCCCAATGCTATATGTGGCATTTGCCAGAAGGGTAAAGAGGCCAACAGGAAAGGGAAGCCAGAGGCTCTTATTCACTGCTCCCAATGTGATAACAGTGGTGAGTTCACACTCCTCATTTTAAAGGACACTTGCTGCTTTTTGTGCTTCTATTGTGTTTTTATTGAACTTGAGTTAAAACACATAATTTCTAGTATTTCAAACAAATCATCAGAATTCTCATCTAATGCTAAGTTCTTCATGTTTTCTGCAAACTGATTACATAGAATTATTTTCGTTATTACATCACTTTTCTTTTTTTTTAATAAACCTGCTGTTTGAAATATATTCACTATCTCCTAAATCATGAAAAAATAGACAGACTCAGTGAAGATTAGGAATCGACTTAGTTTACAGATATTTTAGTCTTATAATTCTCTGAGCATTTCTCTTCCTGTCTCTGTCCTTCAGGCCACCCATCCTGCCTGGACATGAGCAGTGATCTGGTGTGTGTTATCCACACCTACCGCTGGCAGTGTATGGAGTGTAAGACGTGCACCGTGTGTCAGCAGCCGCACCACGAGGATGAGATGATGTTCTGTGACAAATGTGACCGTGGGTACCACACGTTCTGCGTGGGTATGGACTCCATCCCCACAGGTACAACACCACACCCTCACCCGCTCATTCCTTTATCTGTCTGAGTCAGTTATTCATTCATTCATCCATCGGTTTTCAGGGCTGTGGGTCTGCGAAGTGTGCGACAAACAATTGAGCTCACCCAAGAAGAAAGGAGGAGTCAAAACACCCAAGAAGTCAAAGTCAGCTCAGAAATGACACAGCATATAAACCATAGAACTTTTCAATGATCATTTCCAGCAACTGCAACATGTTCCAGGATCAGACTGAGTAGTAGTAGTCCTCTTGAAAAAAAAGCAACAATTACCATACAGGGTCATAATTGTTGCTGCAGGCAGAGCTTAGTGGAAAAATCCTCAGTCATTAAACCATGGTAATAACCCAACATCTTCCTGTTAATCTGATCCATTCAGTTGCTGATCTGTGACCACTCTTTCCTGGACCTTCAATCTCAATAGTTTCAGATGAAAAATGGTGCTGTTGATCTTGTACTACTGAAACAATCAGGTTATCAGAGCTCGCTCATTCTTTCTTTTATTGTATCTTATAAACTACAGTTTGTATTTTTCTTAACTTGTACTTAATGATACAGGCCAGTATAGCGTTTTCGTCTTGACTAAAGAGCTGGTTCTTGTGATTCTGTGTGTTCAATGACTTGTCCCGTAATAACATGTATTGATGTGTGATAGTGTGTACTAGGTGCTGGTATTTTTTCAGGTATTTGTAAGTTTTGATAAAGTCTCACTTTACATGTTGGTCTTATCACCAACCCTCCACTATCAGTTATTAGAAAAATTGAACCACTTGCTGTAATTACAATAAAATTAATCATCCACAGGCTAAATATTAAAAAATTAACTGATATTTTTGCAGAAATGTTTTCTGTTAAGTCTTTGTATTTTGTGTTGTTTGCAGTGGTTATTATTGGAATGTTTGATATTGTCATAGTCACTGAATGTTGAATTATTTTTTTTAATAAAAGCTATTTGAGGAATAATAAACTGCCTATCGAATGATTAGAGATTATTTTTATATTAATGACGGTAGTTTTTCTGTGACCTAGGGACAGATTCGGCGAAGATCTTAGTTCTAGTCTATGAAAACTCAGAACATCATCAAGATGGCATTGTGTTGATGGGGGCTATATATATATATATACATACATATATACACATATGTGTGTGTGTGTGAGTGTATATATGTATATGTGTATGAGAGGGAGAGTCTTATAAAAGAGGAAAATTAACGATTTATTGCGACCTTTAAAACGCTGGTGTGACGTCATGCTGTCATGTCCGCATGTGGCCAGTGGGGGCACTGCTTCCACCGAACAGGTTTCCGTATTACAGCAGCAGAAGAAGACGAACCGACGCAGCAATTGCAGTGATACAGCAGTTTGTTGGAGGGTTAAGATCTTTATTAAGATTACTAAAATGATTTCTGCTCAAACTTTCGGAGACAACGGGAAGATGCGGGATTATCATTACACCGGCCCCGCAGAGCACCGCTTCTCCCCGTACGCCTTCAACGGAGGGTGAGTTCAAACCGCCGCTCGTTAGCCTGGTAGCTAACTGTTAAGATTAGCAACACATGCTAAGTGAAACTAAACAGGTCGAGTTCATAAAGGAATCCAACCCTTTGACTGATATTCTAATAAACTCATATTAGATTCTAAGAGCCAAAGTGAAATAGAGCTCCATATCGAGTTATTCCAGCTCATACTACAGGATGTGTGATTCTTCACGTATAGGAATGGAAATACGTTCATGTTCATATAAGCAATATTCGTTCACAACAGTTTAATGAAATCAAATGTTAACGGTAAAATGCCTCTGAATTTCTCTTGGTAATTAATCGTGTTTTGCGCCCATCACTACTTGAAAATTCACACGTTCAAAAGCCCTCGGTTTCGGTTCGGTATCGTTAGCATCACGTACGGTTCCTGTTCACATTCATTGAGGTGCTTTATCTCGCGTGAGCCATTAATTTCCCTCTAAATCTTGCTTTCTGTGTAATTCCGTTTGTGACCTGCAGGTCAGTAAAGCAGCTGAAACCACAAAAGCAGAATTTAAAGGGAAATTAGAGCCTCACGCGAGATGAAACGCGTTTTATTGGGAAATACACACGATTACGGGAAACAAACAACCCATAGACTCTGTTAATAACTGTCTTTAATGCATGTTTCGTTTTGGTATCATTGGGACATGTCAAATCAAGAATGAGCTAAATTGCATGAGATTTAAGTGTACATGTTTGTGCAGGACGGTGCTTGCAGTTGCTGGAGAGGACTTTGCTATCGTTGCCTCAGACACCAGGTTGAGTGAAGGCTACTCAATCCACAGCAGAGATTCACCCAAGTGCTACCAGCTGTAAGTGACCCCAGCCCAGGCCTACATGCTAGGGATGCACCGATGTGAAAATTTCGGCCGATATACATATCGGCAGTCACTGCCGATATCGATATTTGCAGATATCGATGTATGTAGAGAAAAAAGGTTTTCTGTAGTGTCACAAATTTAGTACAGACCAGAAAAAACACAGTACATTTGAAAAGCACAACAGTGCTCTTTATTTAAAGGAAGGCTCACTGTAAAACTCTGTCATGTGGTGCAATCTGAAAAACTTGGCACCAGATAGTTTAACTTTCTTAAAAAGATTTAGAAAAATAAATAGACACTATTTTTAAATTTTTTATATGATCCTTGGTCTGTTTAATCACACTTTATAACAACATCCAAGATTAGAAATGAACAACCTTGTTATTCCTCCTGTTAATACTCCAAAAACTCACACAGTCCTGCTTTTCATGTGAAGCTAATAAGAACCTTCAGCTGTTTAATCAAATGAGGCATAAGTGCTTTTTAGCCAAAGTTCTTCATGTTTCTGTTTCCAGCACAGATCAACACAAACTCTGATAAACCAGACTGCTGAAACTCAGAGAAGCTAAACATCAAATGACTGCAGATTCACAGTGGTTTGTCTACAAAATGTAATTAAATAGGACGAAAGCTTTCAGTGATCATGGGCACTTTACTGCTCTTTGAGGATGGATTTGAGAAACTGTGAACTCATCCATCAAAGCTTTTAAGATGAGGATTCTAAAACTGATCCTCGGTGAAGAACTGTTTAGCATCTAGGAATAACCCTAATGAACCCCTAACCCTAATTAGATCCCACCACATGTTTCATGTTACTTTCTTGACTGGCACAAATTATTTCCTTCTTCCTTTTGCAGGACAGACACAACTGTGATTGGTTGCAGTGGTTTCCATGGTGACTGTCTAACTCTGACTAAAATCATTGATGCCAGACTAAAGGTGTGTCAGCAGTTGCCTTTCATTTGGATCAGTTTGTGTGAATGTCATATCATAGTGAGATCATGTTCTGTGTCTTTTCTTTTAATAATGATTTTTAAAGATTATTTTATAAATCTCAAACCAAAGAAAATGAAAGGATTTACATGCATGTTGGATAATTTTTTGAATATTCAAGGTGTTTTACACTAAATCAACAGTAAAGGGACAAAATCTTTTCTTTAAATCGCACAGTCTTTCATGTTTCAGGACTGAACCTGTGACATGTTTGATTATTTAATTTTCATTAAACAACATCCTCTCTTTCTCTCTCAGATGTACAAACACTCGAACAATAAGACAATGACCAGCGGAGCCATCGCAGCCATGTTGTCTACCATCCTGTACGGGCGCAGGTTTTTCCCCTACTATGTCTACAACATCATTGGAGGACTGGATGAAGAGGGCAAGTACTAGGAGATAGTACAACAACAGTGCATATAATATCTTAACTTTGTTCATTTTTATGGAGTAATGCTCATGTCTTTTAATTTGTTATGTAAAGTTTGTTTTTTAGATTGGTGTTTTGGTCATTTGTTTGTGCAGGCAGGGGAGCAGTTTACAGCTTTGACCCAGTTGGCTCCTACCAAAGAGACACCTACAAAGCTGGAGGATCAGCCAGTGCCATGCTGCAGCCACTGCTGGACAACCAGGTACACCCACCCATCCATACACACACACACACACACACACACAGTAGTAGTATGTGTCTGACTTTGTTCCCCATGTGTTTCCAGATTGGTTTTAAGAACATGGAGGGCGTGCAGCACATCCCTCTGACCCAGGACAAAGCAGTGCAGCTGGTCAAAGACGTGTTCATCTCGGCAGCGGAGCGCGATGTTTACACCGGTGACGCTCTGCGGGTCTGCGTGATCAATAAAGACGGGATCAACGAGCAGACAATCCCACTGAGGAAGGACTGAAGAGGAGATGTCATGTTCCTGGCTTCAACAAGGAACTTTATATTCCACTTTTGATATTGTTCTTTTTCTGTATTCATTTGAAACTGAGGTTCTTCTGTCTTCACAATTTTTCCCTGCAAACTTTGCTGTAATCTGATCTGCAGCCTGGCTCCACCTGAATTTCCCAGTTTGGGAACATGAGTTTTCATTTGTGTTCTGAGAGGATATAATTTTACATTCTTAATAAATGTAAAGAATTAAGAAGCCTAGTTAGTCATGTTTCTGCTGCTCCCATCAATCAATCATAGACGTCTAAACTTTTTTGATAACATTGTGGAAAATGGACCTTGGATAGGTGTTTAGAGCCACCTGTGATGATATCTGGCACCTGATTAACAAAAAATTTAAGTCAATAGCACAAGACACTGAAGAACCTTTGCATTTACATTAAATGTTTGTACAAAATGATTTTATTTAAATTCTTACTGATGTCAGGGTTTAGTGTAGCAATTTTATATATCAGCTGACCTGAAAATAACAGTTTACTCAGCTGTGATGAAACCATTGATAGTCACTTGATAGAAAATTTGTGAAACAGTTTTAACTGTAAAACTTAAACACAAATGTCTCTGGTTTTCATATCTCTATATAAACAGATTTCCTTTAGCCTTTATACTGTTCACTCATAGTTAATGGACCAAACAAGACAATTAGTAAAAAAAAAAAAAAAAAAAAAAAAAAAAACATTCAAAATATTATTCTGCAGTGTTTGTAACCAGAAACACGTTCAACCGTCTTCGCAAGGGGAAAAAAACCACCTGATGACATTTGTTTTGTTTTATTAACCCAAGATAATCAACAATAGTAACAAAGTGAGGATGTTGAACAGGTCTAATGATCAGAGACTTTCTCACACAAACACACACACACACCCTGTTCAGGCATAGTACTGCAGGTTGGCCTTCTTCTTGGCCTGGACCTCCAGGATCCCCTCCATGTAGTCCTCATGGTTCAGCTCAGTGGCTCCACGGCGCAGTGCGATCATCCCGGCCTCCACGCACACGGCTTTGCACTGCGCCCCGTTGAAGTCGTCGGTGCAACGGGCGAGTTCCTCGTAGTTCACGTCAGGGCTCACGTTCATCTTGCGGGAGTGAATCTGCATGATGCGGGCTCGCGCCTCTTCGTTTGGCATCGGAAACTCGATCTTTCGATCCAGACGACCCGAGCGGAGCAGAGCAGGGTCCAAGATGTCTACTCTGTTGGTGGCAGCGATCACCTAAAACAACACTTAAACCTGAAGTTACACTGTCAGCATATATAGTGTGTATGAGGAAATGAATATTTATAAACATTTATGCATGTAGTAAGTGTGTTGTGAGCTTATAGTATGCAAGTATGCAACAACCATGAAACGTGTGTTTTCCATGTAACATGCAAACATTCTTCTTTTAGCGTGTCGCATGTAAACATACAGTAACAGTGTAACTACTAAGCATGAATACAGCGTGTTCTAAGCACGTCCCTGTCTCACCTTGACCTGCATGTTGGGCTGGAATCCGTCCAGCTGGTTCAGCAGTTCCAGCATTGTCCTCTGAACTTCTCTGTCTCCTGCCTTCTCGCTGTCGAACCTTTTGGTTCCAATTGCATCAAGCTCGTCGATGAAGATGATGGAAGGAGCTTTTTCTTTGGCCAGAGCGAAGGCGTCTCTCACCAGTTTGGCTCCGTCCCCAATGAACATCTGGACCAGCTGTGGCCCAGCCAGCTTCAGGAAGGTGGCTTTGGTCTGAGCAGCACAGGCTCTGGCAAGGAGGGTCTTGCCAGTCCCAGGTGGGCCGTACATCAGGACTCCTTTAGGGGGCTGGATCCCCAGGTTCTCAAACTTCTCCTTGTGGTTCATTGGCAGCACGATGGCCTCCACTAGCTCCTGGATCTGCTTGTCCAGACCCCCTATGTCGCTGTACTGCTCCGTGGGCCGCTCGTCCACCTCCATGGCCTTTACCCTGGAGTCATACTCAGTGGGGAGGGTCTCCAGGATCAGGTACGAGTCCTTGTTGACCCCTACCAGATCTCCGGGCTTCAGCTTCTCCGCATCCACCAGCCCGATCACCGGCAGGAAGTAGGTCTGCCGGGTGGAGGTCTTAATGACGGCACACTTGCCTTTCCTCTGGGAGTCCAAGTCCACGTTGGCCCCGTCCTCCTCCTGGTCGTTGGGGTCCACGTCCAGCAGCTCGATGACGTTGGAGACCAGGTACGGCAGCGTCTTGTTCACTTTGATCTTCTCCGTGTTCTCTTTGATCTTGTCTTTCATGGCCTGCAGCTCGTGCGTCACCCGCAGCACTTCGCTCTTCATGATCTTTATCTCGCTGTCGAGCAGCCGAGTGCGCTGGACAATCTCCTCCGTGGACATCTTCAGCACCTCTTCCCCGATCCCGTCCTCTACCTCGTCCCAAACCGACTTGTCACTTAGCGACGCCATTTTTTCCTTTCTGTGTCTCAACTGTGAGCCAGCGAAATTTCTTCTTCTTCTTCTTCTTCTGTTTTTGGCCGTTGAAACAGCGGAAATGAAGAGTTTGCTTCCGGAAGCACCCCGACCTACACTCACGTTATTTATGTATTCTTGTTTATTATTTAATTGCATGTATTGTATTTTAAAACACTTTAATTGAAACAAGTTTAAAAATGGTATAGTCTAGAAGAAATTAATCTGAAGCAGTAATATTGATGGTTTTATCCAGCAGTCCGTTAACAATACAGATGTTGCGTTCAGGCACTGTTGGAAAAAATAATTTCTGGCGGGAAGATTTTTTATTCTCGTGGAAACTAATGTCGGAGATAATTAGTAAAAATTTGTTTTTTTAAGTGACAATTCACAATAAACTGTCGGGGAAATACGGAATTATATCTAAAAGAAATCTATCAAATATATATAATAAAAATATCAAGAAAGTTATTAACAAATGTAAATGTATATCCATAATATTGTTGTTTTAACATTGCTCTTTTAAAAGTCTTTGCTCCGCTATTTTTCTTGTGACCTATAATGTTATATGAGCCTAAGATTAAGGTATAAATCCCCTTGATTTGTATTGTTATACTGATATGAACAACAGATGTACTGAAATCTAAGTTCATGAACCATAGGATAGCAGCTGTTGGCTGATGCGTTTCGCTCTGACCACCAGGTGGCAGTAATGCACATAACAGCTCTTTGACGTTTGTTTATTCAGTAGCAAAAGAAGACGAAGTATTGAAAAAAGTAAGTAACGGACGGTTCTGCGTCGCCGGAAGCGCTGTGCTATGCTCAGTTAGCCCTTAGCTCCCCGTTAGCTCCACGGTGTTTCTACAGTTCAGCCAGTGAGCGGAATCTGGTCAGTTATGAGGGAAGTTGGGCAAAAGTGTTATATGCCGCAACGACGAATCCTTCAGTCGTCTGCGTTTTATAAACACATAATGATCGCTGTTATTAGAACATGCTTAACGTCCTTAGCTTCTCCTGCTAACGTTAGCTCAGTGCTAACTGCAGCGATCCTCGTTGGTGATGAGTGTGTGTATGTTAGAGGCTGAAGAGTCTCGGTGCAGCGACCGGTGTGTATCAGCCGCTATTCATCGGTCAGTCACCTGTAAACTGTTTACCCGTGGAGATTATCTGAAGCAAATTGTGTGGTTGAATCTAATAGTACAGTTAAAGTTGCATGTGTATGTAAAGCTAACCGTGTAGCTGGAGCTAACTTGTTATATTCGCGCCACCTGCAGCTGCACTGACTCGGCTACATGTCCTTCATAAACTTAGATTATAGTTTAGACAGGATAGCTTATGAATGATAGTTTAGTTTAGACAGGATAGATTATGAATGATAGTTTAGACATGGAATATAACATTTTAGACATCATAGGTTATTAATTATAGATTATAATCACAGATTATCATAATCATAGCTCTTATTGACACAAATGTCTTTGTTAACATATTCGGTTCTGCACAACAGAATATCAGAGACCAGAATAGGTGGTCTAAATTTCCAAGCTGTGGACCAGACCCTGGACTCTGTGGACCAGACCCTGGACTCTGTGGACCAGACCCTGGACTCTCTTTTTTGAGGACTGAGTCCAGTGTTTGTCCCGTGTTTCCTGGGTGGCAGTAAACAGAAGTGAAGTCATGGACCAGAACAACAGTATTCCAGCCTTTCAGGGGCTGGCTTCTCCACAGGTAATTCAAGTCTTAATGTGAGATTAAGAACAAAAACAAGCTTTGTCTTGCTTCTATTTTCACTTTCATTTCTAGTTCATTAGTAAATGGACTGGTTAACTAATTCACTGATTAGTGCTCCAGCTACACTAGTCAAGATTACTACAACTACTACTATGTATTGGTATCAGTAAACTTCGGATTAATACGATGCTTATATGATGCTTCCTGTGCAGGGCGCTATGACACCAGGGATGCCGATTTTTAGTCCCATGATGCCGTATGGCTCCGGTCTGACCCCCCAACCAGTCCAGAACACAAACAGCCTCTCAATATTGGAGGAGCAGCAAAGGCAGCAGCAGCAGCAACAACAACAACAACAACAGCAGCAGCAGCAGCAGCAAGCCAGCACAGGTACCACGCACGCACGCACACACACACAGGCCAGCACAAGTAACACACACACACACAGCCAGGTAGGACACACACTCATTATCCCAGGTTTTGTGTAAAAATGTTATTTGTTGAAATAACAACCTGGGTTTGCTACTGTTATGTGTTTATAAATAAATATGTTAAGGTGCATGTTCTGTTCTGTTGAGTAATGGTTCTTGGACTTTCCTGAGGTTCAATATGTAGTAAGTGAATGTTCTTTGAAAAAAGAAAACGCAGAACTTGTGAACTGCTCTTCCAATGTTTCTGGTTTTGTTGTTGACTATGGCCACAGTAGCCTGTGTTAGCATCAAGGTGAGCAGACGTTTGTTGGAGAAGCGAAGAGCTGAGGGAAACCCTCGTATCTGTTCTGTTTCAGGTCTTGCGGGGACGTCGGGGACCCCTCAGCTGTTTCATTCTCAGACGATCTCTGCCTCGACAACCACAGCTCTACCTGGGAACACGCCCCTCCACCCCTACAACACACCGCTGACCCCCATGACCCCAATCACCCCTGCTACACCTGCCTCAGAGAGCTCTGGAATTGTTCCACAGCTGCAGTATGTTCCATCAGCGGATGTTTCACCTGTTTAGTTAATCATCATCCATCACCTTGCTCTTCCTGTTTTGCTGCTGTAGTCGGAATTTAGTAGAGATTAAATGATTGAACACGCATACCTGAGGCTCCATCATGACTCAGCTCTCCTTTTCTGGTAGAAACATCGTCTCTACTGTGAATTTGGGCTGTAAACTGGATCTGAAAACCATTGCGCTGAGAGCCAGGAATGCTGAGTACAACCCGAAGGTGAGACTGTCTCTCTGATTGTCCTCATGCTGCTGTAGAAATGATCTTTCAAACAACGTTTGATGACATAGACAAACTGGTCTGAAAATTTAGTCGATGATTTTAGGTGAATGTGAGAATTCACCATCATAGGGTTAGGGTTAGATCTCCATGTATGCCACATACCCCCTGCAGTACCTTCATGTACCCCTAGGGGGACACATACTCTGGTTAAGAAACACTGAAGTAGATTCATGTAGTGAGGACTCTGTATAGTCAGATCTTTATCATATAGATCAGTTTGGGGAAGGATTTTTTTTCTTATATATTAAACTACTATGATATTTAAAAGATCAAAAAAAAATTTAGAAAAGTGTATGTGGGGCATGAATCTTTTGTCTCTCTTCCAGCGTTTTGCTGCTGTCATCATGAGAATACGAGAACCCAGGACCACTGCTCTGATCTTCAGCTCTGGGAAGATGGTCTGTACTGGAGCCAAGAGGTCAGAATATATTCTTTCTGATGTGTTGATATGACTATTGTAGAGTCTGTAATTTCTTCTTCTTCTAACCCTAACCCAGACATCTTTAATTTGACAGAACAGTTTTCTTTATTTGGGACGATAAGCCTAAACCATCCTGATCAGGATCTCTCTGTCTGAGGTTTCAGCTTCCTGCAGCCTTCTGTGGGCAACTTAATTTTCTCCTTCAGCAAAGGAGTGCTTAGAAACTCCAGCATTATTGTTTTGCTAATGGTTTGTATTAGGGTATCAAGGTTTTAGTTGTTGTAATTAATGTAAAAGACCAAGGCGTAGGTTAAGAATAAGTTCATGTTTTTTTATTTTTTTTTTAACCAGACTACAGTAAATCTGCTCAGTACAGTAGCAGAGGCCTAACCCTAACCCTAACCCTTCCAGTGAGGAGCAGTCCAGGCTAGCAGCCAGGAAGTATGCACGTGTGGTGCAGAAGCTCGGCTTTCCAGCCAAGTTCCTGGATTTCAAGATTCAGAACATGGTAGGCAGCTGCGATGTGAAGTTCCCCATTCGGCTGGAAGGATTAGTCCTCACACATCAACAGTTCAGCAGGTCCGTTCCTTCTGTTTGAAGCTAACAAGCCTTATTTATCACATCCCATGTGAAATGGTTTGTAGTGTTCGGGTTGCAGAAAGTTTGGAGAGACCTCTAAAAGTTTCTTTTATTTCTTGTAATGATTTAAAACAATTGTCTGCAGTTACGAACCAGAGCTGTTTCCAGGATTGATTTACAGAATGATCAAACCCAGAATCGTCCTGCTCATCTTTGTTTCTGGGAAAGTTGTATTAACAGGTAAGAGTGTGTGTGTGTGTGTGTGTGTAAAAAATTATAAACGGTAGATATATTATCTACTGTTTATGATTCAATATTTATGATGATTAATGATAATTGTGGCCTGAGCAGCACTGTTCAGCAGGCCTGTGACAGCCCTCTTGAAACTGAAAGAATTACTTATATTCTATATATTAAATGGGTGGCACAGTCCTTGATCCAATGGGGGCGACACCAGTGAGTGGTGTTAAATGTCTCTATAGTGCCCTTTCAAAGATATTATAATATGTGCTGTCTCCGGCGTAACTTTTAACAGCCAGCTAACCCTAAACCTCCATCCCTAACCCCAACATCAAACGCTCTGAAGACCGTTTTGCACAGGTTTATTGACGTGAAGAAGTGTGAAATTGCATAAATTGCAAATTTCACATGTGAGATGAGATTTTGCCCTTGAATGCAGATGCCCATGCATGGTTATGCCAATGGGGCCACCTAGTGGATGAATGCGATGTGTTTTTGTTTGATATTGATATTCTGATGGTGGGGATGAAGACAAGATGATCTTGTCCTCACTGAAGTCTGTCATTTGTGTGAAGGTGCAAAAGTGAGAGCAGAGATCTACGAAGCGTTTGAGAACATCTATCCCATCCTGAAAGGTTTCCGCAAGACAACGTAGGACCCCCCCCAGCATTTCTTTTTATCAGTATATGGACCTCTACTCTGGACTGCTCTAAGGGCTGTTGAACAGGGATGTGATTTGCCTTTTAATTTTTTACCCTCCAGTGTTTCAGATTGACATTGACAAACACTTTTTGTTTTAACATCCTGTTCCTATGTTCAGGTCTCATGTGGAGATGACCCAAACATTTCCAGTTTTGTTTTTGTCCAGTCACATCCCTGATTGTACATAAGACTGTAAGAAAATGTAAAAATCACTGATTTTAAGAGGCAGTCAGATTCTGACTGAATTTTGTTTTATTTTAAGGTGTTTGAAATAGTTTTGTACATTGCATTTTTATTCCTTGTCTGCTCCAAACGAAAATGTGTTTGGTCTGTTAGCCTCACATTCCTAATTACAATATTTAAATATTTTAGCTAGGCTCCTTATCCCAACACACATCACACTGCCTCATAAGACTGTCAATCAGTTGGTTCTGGGTTAAACTAAGTCATAATTCATTAAACTTTAGTCTGAATCGCTGTAACTGAAGCTGCTCTTCAAAATGATCTGATTAAGTCTTCAAGTTGTTGGTCTGTTTATCAAAGTTTGTTTTACATGGATGGGTAGGCTGAGACTGAAAACTATGACTGGGATGGAATCCGTAACTTTGGGCACAAGTTCTGAATTTTGAAGGGTTACTTCTGTATTTAAACTTAAGGAAGTAATGGTTGTGATGGTCATAATATAAGACCAGTTCAACCACAATTGAACTTTGATAAACACTGCTGGTCTGCTTTTAAATTAAATGTAAACCATCTTAAATTTATAGCACTAAAAGACAGTGTGATGCAGCTAAATTCTGCATTGCATTCCCATGTTTGCATTGTTTTTATTTTCTTGTGAAGCCTGTTGATTAAATTATGATGAAATTAAATCAATATTTCAAAGTCTTCTCTTGCAGATTGTTTTAGCAATGCTAACACACATACAGGCAACAAAGCATTTTAGTATTGAATTTATGGCACTTGTTCTTGTTTTGTGGAACACTTTTACTTTGCATGTTCTTGAAAACTTCAGTTACAAACTCAACATTTGAATGGGAACTGTTTGGTTTTGTGTTGTGAAGGCAGCTTCCTCCTGTGTGTGTGATGAAGACCAGAGAGTTCTGTACCGCTGCAGTGTAGGCTTCTTCTTAAACTGTTCAAGTTGCACTGAGCATTAATAAATCTGTACATACTGGTTTTCTGGTTCAATGGTTTCTTTATCATTTTACCCCATTAGCTCTGTTGGGAAATACTGCCACTCACCAATGTAAGAAATAAATAAGTAGGACAAGCATCAAACATTCTGCAATTTCATTCCCCATTCTCTATTGACTCTGACCTACTGGGACTCAGTTTACACATTTTCTTATTCTAACATAACTTTAATTATATGCACATTGTTTATTAAACATTTGTATTGTCTCTGTTGCCTATAAAGCCATTTGATTGGATTTATGTGTTTTATTTGTATAGCCCAAAACTGCAAAAAAGGAAATGTTTAACAGGGTAAAAAACAAAGGAAGAAATCTCAGTATGCGGAACAGAGGAGGGTCAATGGATGATGTGTGCAATATGGAAACGCACATCAGAACAGCAGCAGAAGAATATGACATTAAATAGAACAGAAATTTAATGAAATGTGGAGGATCAGGCTGCAGGAGTGATCTCAGCTTTCAGGTGAATCAGGACAACATGAGACCCTCCAACAACACAAGTACTACTACTTACCTGCAGATGAGTGTATGGTGTGTGTGTCTGTGTGTGTATATGTGTGGATTTTCTTGCAGGTTCACAGGGAAGCAAACCACTACAACATCAAACCACTGCTGAAGCTTCTGGAGGGGCCCCTGAGGCTGTTCGGGGAGCTGGTGGGACGGCAGCAGTTTCTCTCCAGAGTTCCACACTACAAAGAAAACATTGAGGTCATTGATATTCATGGTTTATTCTTCTGGGCTTCTATAGTGTTCTTATTGACAAATGTCATGTTTGAATGCAAACCAATAACAAGTATGTGTGTGTGTTTCAGTTGATGTCTTCTTTCTCTGTTGTTTTCCAGGAACTTTTAAAACACAATCATTTCGTTGTTTATCATTTATCAAAATAGGTGATTATTTTGTTTTATACATTACCATATTTTCTCTTTTTCTAAGATTAAATGCTGCAACATTTGAATCTTTTAAATGCAACAAACATGTTTTCAGCTCAGTGATTTTTTTCTAGTTTTAAATGAACTAGAAAAAATATTTGACCTTCATATTGTAAATGTTTCATTTAAAGCAGTCACAACATAAAACACAATCAACATCGAGACTCAGTCACAAGCATCTGGAAATGGTAATAAACATCTGGAATCGGTCTCCAATATCTGAAGTCAGTCAAACATCTGGAGAAGGGACTTCATGGCTACTGAAATTTAAATTTTCATCAGAGACAAATATAATTTTGCAAAATCCTTTTCTTTAAAATGTTAGATCCTGACCCCCCCTGTCTCTGACCCAGACCCTCACCCCCTGACCTAGACCCCAGACCCCATGACTCAGATACTGAATAATTTTCAAACACAGTTTAGGTAAAATACTGCAGCTTACAGAGAACAGAGGGAAGCACATGAGACGATATCAGGTGGTCATGGAGTGGAAATGCTGACAGTCACAGGACAGGTATGAAGGTTTTCATCCAGGATATGTGTGTATTTTTTCCAGTTTTGATCAGTGTGTGATCAACCCTGATCAATACAGGCCATATATCCCTGTTAAACAGGAGATTTTTTGACCAGGTCACACTGATTGGAACTGACCCCCTGAGTCAAACTGATTTTCTGATAAACCTAAAGTGATTGACTGCCTGCAGCCCAGGCTTCTAATGCTGCATTCGATTGCATTCAGAACACTGAAAAATCTGAGTCAAAATTTCTGATGTAAATGCATTTCATTGTGCAAACTTGGAAAACATGATCAGCTACAGCAATTTGTATTTCTTTGAGTCCTGCTGGGGAAGTACATTAGCTACCAGAGGAAGAGAGAAAAAGACACTGTAACATGACGTTTAGCTGTTCTGTGTTGAATGATAATTACCTTACAATAGCATTCTAACATAATTAAAACTAATGAAAAGTACATGCTGGACACCAGCATGTTAGCATTGTAATTAGCATTTTAGATGTAAATCTGGTATTTGTGCTCTTTAAAAGTAGTCCTTGAACTATAGTAAAATACATAAAGGCCCTGTAAAGAATTTCACAATAATCTTCATGTTCTCCACCTAAAAAATAGGGCAACGTGTTTCCTTTGTTCAAAAGTGTTGATGTGCCTCTTAAAACTTTCACCACAACACGTCACGATCACTTCCTACTACAAGCTCCACATAGAGATAATTTGCACTGTTTCAAGATGTGTGTGTAGATTCTCATTCATCCAGGTCATTGTAGTGTCAAAGGAGTTACTTGTAAGCAGCTGGACTTCTTCTTGTAGCTTGAAGACGTTTCACCTTCATCCAGAAGCTTCTTCAGTTCTAATGCTGGAAACCAGGAGCTATATCTCTGGATCACAGGGTGGAACTGTAAGGCCATCTATGTCCATTTAGAAAGACCAATGAACAGAGGAGGTGGGTTATGTCATAATCTTATCTGCTACAGACCATTCTGCCATGGGATCTCATCCCAGGAAGTTTAGCTGCTCTCAACCAATCAGAGCAGGACTCATTCTCTGGATCATGTGACCACAGCGACTCTCATTCCACTTCCCACCTTGAAGTGTGATTTATGGACCATTGTTATGAGAGTGTTGTTCAGTTCCACCCTGTGATCCAGAGATGTAGCTCCTGGTTTCCAGCATCAGAACTGAAGAAGCTTCTGGATGAAGGAGAAACGTCTTCAAGCTACAAGAACAAGTCCAGTTGATCACAGTAACTCCTTTGACAGACTGTTACAAGAAGATAAAAGAAGTGACTGATATTCAGGTTTTACTCTGAGTTTATTTTGTAGTTTATGCTGCTCATTGTTTCTGCTGCAGTGCCAAGTTCCAATATGTACAGCATGTTTTATGAGAGAATAGTGAGAACGAGAGAAATCGTAAAAGGATTTATTTGGAGGTTTTTAGAGCTTCATGTAAAGTGAACTAATCCTAACCCTATACCACATTGCCCTCAGCGAGTTAAAAATATTTATTGTATTGTAGCTTTTCTATATAGAGACTTTGGTGCTGATTCAAGTCCTTGATTCTGGAAAACCTGGGTAAACCTGAAATTACCTTACTTGTCTGCTGAGGGACAGGTTTTAGTAGGGTTAGTATGTTTTGCACAGTGATGTTTGTGTAAGGTGGCTTGAGAAGGGTGGATTATGTAGGATGGCACATTTTAGTAGGGTGGAGTTTGAGTATATTGACATTTGTGTACAGTGGCATTTGTGTAGGACACCATTTGCTCTTGTTGTGCGGTGGTCTTAATGTATAGTGGAGTTTTTGTAGGGGGAAGTTTGTCTATGTTCGTGCTCGAGTAGGCTAGAGTTTGTGTATTGTAGTGTCTGTGTAGGGTGGCATTCATGTACAGTAGCATTTATGTCGGGGGGAGTTTATGTAGGCTGCTGTTTGGTGGTGTTTGTGTAGGATGCAGTTTGTGTACAGTGATGTTTGTGTACAGCAGTGCTTCTCAGTTATTTGTCCCCCCATTGAAGAAGAAAACATCTAGTCCCCCCGCGTGACTATAAATAGAATCATTTGTCTATAAATTGTTCTAAGTACCTCTGCATAACACTGTGTCCTTATTAACGTATAAGAGAATAAAAAAGAAAAAAATATGGACCAACTTCCAACAAAGAATAGCTTTATTAACTAACAGAAAAGATTTAAAGTGCATCTGAAATTAAAAAATACAATTAAATCCTTAATTAAACATTTTGTGACTGACCATGTCAAACCATATGATACTAAAAATAAAACTACATAAATGGTCTTATCAGTGATTGTGGTGTAATGTCTTTAATGTCTTTGTCTCCAACATTTCAGACTCAGTAACACACCGGTCTTTCACAGTGAACCAAGCGCTACAGACGCTTCGTCATATTTCCTCGTCTTAGCTTTGGGAGACTTTCGTTTGTCTCTTTATCTCCGTCTCTCTCCGCCTGTCTTCTCATCCTGTTAAATATGTTTTCATGGTGTCACTTGGTGTCTACACTTCATACTCATACTCTGTGCTGTATGCTCCCTGTGAACACTCTGCCAACGAGAGCGCCACTGCCCCCTGATGTAGTGGAGGTGCAATTGCAATTTATTCTAGGACAGTAAAAAAAAATCAAAATTAAAAAAATAAAAAAGATATTTGTGTGTGGTGGCATTAATATAGTGTTATTTATGTACAGTGGTGTTCTGTAGGATTAGGGGTTAGGGTTTGTCTGTTCTGTTGTTTGTGTAGAGCAGTTGTTTGTAGGGTTAGGGTTGGTGTTAGTAGGGTTAATGTTGCTAGCGTTAGAGTTGGTAGGTTTTCATTAGGTTAGGTGGGATTAGGACCCCAGAACTTCTGAATTACTGTTGTGTTTGCAGGTGTGAAGAGTTGCCGAGAAGCAGCGTTTGTGTACAGTAGGATTGGAGGATAAGCGCTTCTGTCCTATACCACCCTGGATTCTCAGGGCTGCTCCTCCATCTCCTGGAACTTCTACAAAGGTGGCCAGGTAGTTCACACTGAAGAGGTCACCGGGGGGCAGGCGAATGAGGACTTGGACAAATCCACTCGCATTTCTATCACATCTTCCTGCGCTCTCAGCGTCCGGGACCTGAAGTTCAGCGACGCGGGTGACTACGTCTGCCTGCAGGAGGGTGAAGTGATCACTCCTGTTTACCTGTCTCTCCTTACCGTCACCTCGCCAACCACCATCACTAACCTGCATCCAGGAGGAGGACTCAGCCTGAACAGCATTCTGTTCACTTACTATGACGCTGGCAGTTGCAAATACTCCACCAACGTGTTTAATCTCAGCTGGGCAGTGGAGGATGGATCGACACTGAAAGACAACAGGTTGTTGTCTTCAGTTTCTGCAAACTACATCCCCATTGTCTATTAACAATACAATTACCACGTTACTGATTATGTAATTGTCATTAGCAGATCATTCCATTCCACTTTTTTATATAATCAATCCCAAGAGACATAGAATGAAATATGTTTTTCCTTTTCTGTTGTCTGCTTCATTTTGTATTTTTTCTTTTGTTTTTGTAGTTTGCAGCTGTGTGTAGCTCTATTGTTCAGATGGAATTTTCCCTCAATACAATAAAATATAACTGATCCTAATTCAGTAAGAAAGATATATCATTAGAACTACTCAAAAGAATTAAACACAGATGTTTAAACTCGCCAAGTTTCAGATCTGAAGAGATCTGTTAAAATGTACAGACTGGTTTATGTGCTCAAAAGTCAAGCAAAAATTAGCCTAATTTTCCAGGAGTGTAGCAGATATAGTATAGAGAAAGAAGAAAAACATGTTTTTTATGAGAGGTTTTCGACCTGAAAATGTTTAGTCTTCTATGACAGATGCGTTTATACGAAAGTTCCAGCAGAGGGCAGCGTCATTAATGCCGGAACCGGAAAAAAGAAAAATAGAAGAAGAATCCGCGCAGCAGGAAGCGGAAGTAGGTGTTTGTCGTGTGTGTCAATTGTTGCCGAATAGAAGTTAACAGGAGCTAAAATCGTGAAGATGGCAGCTCACCTGAAGAAGCGAGTTTATGAGGAGTTTTCCAAAGTTGTGACGGTGAGTAAAGACTTCGTCTTCAATATTCAACATGATTCTGTTGGCTGTTAGCTCCGGTTGTACGTTATACACCAAAATATAAAAGGGACCCGTAACGCTTCCAGTAGAAGTTCAACGTTACCACTTTGGTTTATTAATATAAGTATGTGTGATTAATATACATGTACAATCATAACTAAGGTCTAAACGACATGTTCTCTCTCTCTTTACCTTTGTTAATGTGTTTTATTTAGAAATATCGGTATTGTTTTAACCTCACATGTATTTTGCTTGTATGTGTTTTAACTCGATAAAGCGACTTAAATAAACTAGGCAATAAACTAGAAGAGAAATTATTCCAGTATTACAGCAACAAGTATGTTTAATATTTATTTATCCCCAGTCCAACAATACAAATCTATTTTTTAATGTGTAGACCAAAGAAAACACAATTATCTAAAATACTACTAGTAATAAATAAATGGCCAAAATCGTAAATAAATAAAAATTCAACAAAAAAATATAAAAGATAAATACACAATAAAAAAGAATAGTACATGTACATTTTATACTGTTAGGTTGATTAGTAAAATCAAACTCCTGGTGAAGATGATGTTGACAAGCTAAATGTTTTCTTCATGCTTATGCTTTCTTCTGATTATCTGAGATAATCAATAATACACATAACTCAATCAGAAGATCATGAGGATCCCTCCTCTGTTTCTCTTCCTGAGGGTTCTTCCATGTTTTCCCTGTTAAAGGTTTTTTAGGGAGTTTTACCTTGTTAGATGTGAGGGTCTAAGGACAGGGGATGTTGTGTTGCTTTTGTACAAACTGTAAAGCCCTTTGGGGCAAATCTGTGATTTGTGATTCTGGGCTATACAAATAAAAATGAATTAAATTGAATCTGATCTACAGGAACAAGTAGGGATTTGGGTTCTGGGTTCAAACAAGCATATTTGTAAAATATCCTCAGTTGATGACGCAGTAGAAGCAACAAGAGAAATATATTTTCACTTCTCTTGTCTGCTCATAGATCCCTCATGAAGAAGCTCCAGCAAAGAAGCTGCGTCTGTCCAAACCGAGCAAATCTGCAGCACTGCACTTGGACCTCTGCAAGGCCACGAACGCCACGGATGCCCTGCAGCATCTGCTGCACTTCGCCCGCAAACCTGTGGAGGTGGAGAGTGTTGAGGGCGTGGTCAGGATCCTCCTTGAACACTACTACAAGGTAAAGTAGTTTGAGTAACTTTACACAATGTGTAAATGATGTGAATAATATTTCAGTAAATTAAGTTTAGTTGCATACGGATTATTGATTATTATAATGGTGGTGTCGTTGAGGATGATTATGTCATCTTTTCCAGGAGACTGATAACTCGGTGAGGCTGAAGATTGCTTCTCTGCTGGGTTTGTTATCTAAAACTCAGGGCTTCAGCCCTGACTGCATCGTGGACGACGCCATCAACACACTCTGCAATGAGAGTAGGTCTTGTGTTTGTTAATGATGAATGAAAAATGAATCAACAGAACATATTCTGTCCCATGAAGTCTCCGTTGCATAATAATCATAAGTCTAATAGTAATATTAATTATAATTTAAACACAATGTTTCGGTGTCTGTAGAATCTCATCAGGTTCTGGCGCAGCTGCTGGAAACTCTGCTGGTCATTGGTACACAACTACCTGAGAATCCTGCTGTCAGACACAGGCTCATAGAGGTGGCCTACAAGGTGAAAAACACACACACACACACACACACACACACACACACACACACACACACACACACACACCAGACTCAACATCTGTTTTTTCTCCCCCAGCATCTGTCTGATACATACTTTGGGGTGAGGAACAAGTGCCTGCAACTGCTGGGGTGTTTGGGCCAGGTGGATTCACCTCTTAACAAAGACACTGAGGGACAGGGCTTATCAACAGGTCTGTGTCACAACTTGAATGTTTAAAGGCACCAAGGAATAGGGTTCATCCCCTGTTTTTTGGCACCACTTTTAGGTATTTAAAGACACTGAGAACAATTATCCTGTCATCACAGAGTAATTATCCTGTAAACATAGGATAAAGATTGGGTAATTAAAGGTTAATCACAGGCTAATTAAAGAATAATTTCAGGGTTATTTGGAGTCTTCAAGTCAACATAAGCTTGCATATCTTTATTTGGTGTGATTACTAATCTGTTTTCATTGTTTCAGGAGGAATGAGGGATGTGCAGACTATAATCAGCGAGTACTTTGGAGACCAGGATCCCCGAGTCCGCACTGCAGCCCTGAAAGCCATGGTAACGCACCACCAACAACTCAGGCCTGTTTGTCCTTCCTTCACTTGCATGATGCTTATTCACTTTTTGTTCTTCAGCTCCAGCTTCATGATCGAGGAATGAAGATTCATCAGGTCATTTATGAGCAGGTAATTGCACTGTTTACTAGGTCAGCATTACACTGATGGATGTGTAATTAATGAGCTATTAACTGATCATCTTCTGCTGACTAAATTTAAAATTATATTTTCGTAACCTCTGACCTGACGTCCCCAGGCCTGCAGGTTGCTGGCAGATGATTATGAGCAGGTTCGTTCTGCAGCTGTGCAGATAGTCTGGATGCTCAGCCAGTTATACCCTGAAAGGTGATTACAACATTTTAATTTCTGTCTAGACTTCCACCAGCTGCAACACTTTGTCAGATGTCTTTGTTATTTCTGTCCAAACAGCATTGTGCCCATCCCATCGTCTAATGAGGAAATTCGATTGGTTGACGATGCGTTTGGGAAAATCAGTCACATGGTCAGTGATGGGTCCTGGATGGTGCGAGTGCAGGCGGCCAAAACACTGGTGAGGAAACACACACTCACACACATACTCATCCCAAGTTTTAATTTAACCTTATTTTATTGTTTATTACTAGGGACAGACAATAAATATATTGTTTTGTGTGTGTGTGTGTGTGTGTGTTTATTCAGGGCTCCATGCTGCAGGTCAGTCCTCATTTTCTGGAGCAGACGTTGGATAAGAAGCTGATGTCAGATCTCAGGGTTAGTAACTGTTCAGAAAGAGAATGTAAATAATAATTAATATATTATTAATTATAAATATAATATTAATAATAATTTTTGCAGCTATAATAAAGTTTCTTACTGCTCGTCTGTGTCCAGAGGAAGCGAACAGCCCATGAACGGGCCAAGGAACTCTTTGCTTCGGGAGAGTTCTCGTCCGGCAGGAAGTGGGCGGACGATGCCCCCAAGGAGAAACTGGACACCAACACTGTAAACCTTATCGCCTCTGGAGCCTGTGGAGCCTTCGTTCACGGCCTGGAGGATGAGATGTTTGGTACAGGAAACATGTTGCATGTCAATACATAATATTGATTATAGCTGAGTAACTAGAAACAGATCAATCTACACCTGAGATGTTGTCATTTAGTTTTGGTTGGTGACATGAATGAGATAAATACATCATCTCTTGATTCAGTTTTTCTTCTGTTTTCTTTGTGTACTAAGTGATCATTGATTGAATTTTGCTGCCTGACCTGAGAACTGTTGTGTGTTGTTTCAGAGGTCCGTATAGCGGCGGTTGAAGCGTTGTGTCAGTTGGCTCGCTCGTCTCCCAGCTTTGCTGAAAAGTGTCTTGACTTCCTGGTTGACATGTTCAATGATGAAATTGAGGAAGTGAGGCTTCAGTCTATCCATGTGCTGAGAGAAATCTCCACTCATATAACACTCAGAGAGGACCAGCTGGACACAGTCCTTGCTGTGCTAGAGGTAAATATACTTGTTTTATTTATTTGTTATGTTAAAAGAGAATGTTTTGTCAAGTTTCTTGTTTACCTCAAAATTCTCAAATCAAAGATTGGCCTCAGGGGATTTTAGTCTGTCCTTAGAATGTTGAATAGAAAAAGAGAAAAAAATTACTTCAAAGATGGTTGCCATGCCAGGATAACATGGGGACTACATTGTGATGACGGTTGCGCTGGACTGTGGGGCTCGACACCAGCGGTCACGTTGTGACGACACGCCCGGATACTGGTGTGTAGGACAGGGGTGTCAAAGTCAAATACACAGTGGGCCAAAATTTTAAATTGCCAATAATAATAGTAGTAATAATAATAATATTAATTTAAAAAAAATCAATGGCATATTAAATAAAATTTAAATAAAAATGTAATGCCTCCTTTATGTTTGCAGCCTTCTGAGGTAAATGTCAAAATTAGCTTCTTACATAGGCTAATAAATTTGAAAATAAAATAACATAACAACTATGAATAAATCAACCATTCAGGCCTTGGAGTAGCAAGGAAAAGTGCATAGAAAATGTATATACTGCTCATTTTGTGACACACTGATCTACTCTGATGCGCCCAAGCCAGATACCTGGCATCTTTTCTTCGATGCCAGTTCATTAATGTCGGGGCTCAGGGTTTGTGCTGAGGAAACCTTCATTATTGAACAAAGGTGTTCTTCAGTCAGGCGAGACGTTTTCGACATCTGCATTGAGGAGAAAAGTTGCTCACTTAGGTAAGTGCTACCAAACATGGAGAGCCGTTGAGCAACTTCAGTGCTGAGCTGAGGCATCATGTCAGGGATGACCTGTGGAAACTGTGCGGCCCCAACAGCATCAAACTTTGACTTCAGCGTTTCACCACACTTGAGTTCAATCAGTTCCATTTGGAGGTTGGTTGGTGCTCCACATCAACTGCGAAGGGATTGCTAAGCAGTTCAAATCTAAGTTTCTGGACATCAAAATCGCCAAATCACTGGCTAAACTCAGCGCAGAGCATAGTGAGTTTTTCAGCAAACTGTGCATGCGGCGATAGAGATGTCTGTGTAGATTCTCATTCATCCAGTTCATTGTAGTGTCAAAGGAGTTACTTGTAAGCAACTGAACTTCTAGCTTGAAGACGTTTCACTGCCTATCCAGGCAGCTTCTATGTCCATTTAGAAAGACCGACTTTGAACAGACGAGGTGGGTTACGTCATAATCTATCTGCTACATACCATCCTACTTTGAGATCTCATCCCAGGAAGTTTAACTGCTCTTCACCATCAGAGCAGGACTAATTCTCTGGATCATGTAACCACAACGACTTTAACACCACTTCACACGTTGAAGTGTGACTTATGCGACCATTGTTATGAGAGTGTTGTTTACAGTGTCAACCAGTGATCCAGAGATATAAGCTCCTGGTTTCCAGCATCAAGCCAGAACTGAAAAAGCTGCCTGGATAGGCAGTGAAATGTCTTCAAGCTACAAGAAGAAGTCCAGGTGATAGAGATCTGCATTTTTATGGTTTGGCAGCAGGGGAAATGGCCAAAGTTTGCTTGTAGCATCTCATTCTCCCACAGGCACATCTTAGTTTTAAAAGCTCTCGCTGACACATACATATCTGTGATGATGTCACACAGAAAGGCCAGCTCACACAGAAAATATTGCTCCTGGAGCTCTGCTGTCATGAAATACTGACATATTTCTTCATGCAAATCTGTTCAGCACTTTTCTGTGGCTTAGCCATCTCACATCTGTGTATTCTGTACCACACTCTTCCAAAAAAAGACTTAAACTGGCGGTGATTAAAACCTTTGGCTCTTATGAAGTTTGCAACTTGTGTTACTGTGGTCATAATATTGTCCATCTTTAGCGCTTTACCACACAGGGATTCCTGATGTAAGATGCAGTGATAAACAGATACTTCACCTGCACAGTTATCTTCTCGCATCTTTTCACGTATCCTGCCCATCAGTCCATTCTTTTTACCACTCATTGCTAACGCATATTTGGTGGTTAATCCCACAAGTTTATCCCACGGCAGCTGGCAGTCTCGCCAACTGGGTGGCGAGACAAAAGTCCGCAACCGTGGTCTGTGTCAATCCCGGGGCCCGCTCGACCACTCTCTATCTCCGGTCTTCGCCCCGCCATTGTCCTGCTGCGTCCCGCTGGCAACCTCTTGGCCATCTCCGCCGGCCATCTCCGCCAGCTCCGCGACTTCCACCTCCTCTCTCCAGCTTCTCAGGTGGCGCCACTGATCCCACCGCTGTCACCAAATGTGAGCGACCAACGTGGTCTCCCCACAAAAGGGATGAGGGCAACCAGAAAAGAAGTGGAGACAGGAGGCAAAGGAACTCACAAAAAAAACATTTATTGGCGGCGGTACCAAAAACACAAAACATAACACGCTCACGCCAGCAGGGAAGATCCACCTCGCACCAGGTGGACCAAACAGGCAGCTCTATATGCCTCGCGTCGCGTCCCGCACGAAAACCCGTCCGGGGGAAACTCTCTCTCTGTTAGTCAGTTCCCCCCTTATAAACAGGTGAGAAGGAGAGGGGCCATCACCTTCTCACAGTTGGCTAATTTGGCGATTTTTTTTTTTTTTTTTTTTGGTGTTTCGTTTCATAGTGTCGTCTAATATTGTTCTCCACAAACATACGTATGTAAACTTACATATAGATATTCTGTCTCCCAACTGTCCAGAAATGTTCTGCCTTTCTTTTTGCCATTTTTGGTAGGGTAACACAGTGATAGTTGTAGTTTGAGGTCACAGTGTGGTTTGTGGAGAGGCAAGGGGATGCGGGGTGTGCAGGGCTTTCAGCCAAAGGAGTGCGTAAGAAGATGGATCACTACCTTACAAATACATCCATGACTGCTACCATAGATGCTACTGACAGAGGAGGGGGCGTGTCTGCCTCTGTCCTAATTTATGTGCCAAAACAAGAGCAGAGCATTATGGGATTTGTAGTATAAGCGGTGAATCTGGTGTTACAGCGCTGCCCTCGTATAATAGCGCCAAATATAATTACACTGTGGGCCACATTTGGCCGCGTGCCAGAGTTTGATACCTATCCGAAACAAGAAAAGCACAAGGAATATGTGCATAGTGTTGTGTTAATATAGCTGCAAGTGTTTGTAGCAAGCAAAAGGAGAGAGAGTGAGCCAGGAAGATAACCTCTCCCTCTGTTGGAGGCTGGAATTGTGAGGATCCGGAGCTTGTTGATCGGAGCCGCAACACGTTCTTTGCAGGCTGTACGCGACTAGCGTCAAGCTAGTGTCCTCTTTCAGTCAATGGCTCAGAGGGAGAGGGTCCTGACAGGGAAAAACAGTAGGAGAAACAGCGTTTCTCAGCTGTCCTTTTTATAGGCGGGAAAAGCAGCTTGGTGTGGGGTAACAGTCAAACGAATGGAAATAGAAGAGAGATTTCTGCCAGCGAGGATTTCTTCTTAAGACTTCTGGAGATGCACACGCTGTTCCCTCGACTATTACTGCTCGATGGGAGCAGGCGGGTTGAGCCAGAGTGGATGTGCTTCCGTTCGTCAGCGCGACTAGAAAGAGCCTTTGATTGGAGGATTGGGATTGGGTCACAGACCGTTGATCAATAGCAGGGTCAGCCAATCTTAATAATCCTTATGGAAAGAAGAGTTCATAGTTCATATGGAAGTGTACAGCATAGGTTATCGCTTATGGTTTTAATGAATAAGTTTTGTCAGTTTCTTCATGTTAAACGAAGACTTCACGAAAACTAAAATACAAATGTCAGGATAAAATTGCTGTTGCTTTCTAGGACTCGTCCCGTGATATTCGAGAAGCTCTTCACGAGTTGCTGTGCTACACCAATGTCTCCACTAAAGAGTGCATCCAGCTGACCCTGCTGGAGCTGCTGAAGAACCTGAACAAGTACCCGAGTGACCGCAGCTCCGTCTGGAAGTAAGACTCTACCTGTCTGTGTCTCAATCTACAGTAGCATCATCTACTCAATCCAAATTTTATTGAGATAAACCTTAATGACTTGATGGATAATTTTACTTTGTTTTTTTCCCTCCAGGTGTCTAAAATTCCTCGGCTCTCGTCACCCGACGCTGGTTTTACCACTGGTTCCTGAATTGCTCAGTACCCACCCGTACTTTGACACACCTGAACCTGACATGGATGATCCGGCCTGTATCCTTCACACACCTGGACACGGGTCAGATACAGCCGCAATGATGTGATTCTGTAAGGCTGCCTGAGTTATAGCTTATGGGTTCACGTTTATAGGTCAGGGCAGGGTTACGCAACCATGGTCTTACAGAGCCACAGTGGGTACAGTTTTTTTTTTTTCCCCCAACAAAGCAGTCACACACCTTATTATACTGAGTAACTATTACAGCCCTTGCTCAGGCCTTCATTAGTAGAATCATGTGTGTAACTGGTTGGTTGGAATTACACCTGCATCCTCTGCGGCTCTGTAGGACCAGGGTTGCCTACCCCTGGGTGAGGGGTTTGGGGTTATGGATTCATGATTATGGATTTAGGCTTAGGTGTTAGGGGTTGGGGTTCAGAGTTAGGGGTTGGGTGTTTCAGGGTTGGGGTTTAGTCTAGTTGCAGCAGCTGTTAGAGGTTCTGAGCCTCTTGTTTCCTCTTGACTCTGCTGATCTCAGACATTGCGGTTCTGGTTCTGGTCTTCAATGCTGCCAAGTCTTGTCCAACCATGCCAGCTCTGTTTTCAGACCACACCTGCAGACACTTTGCCTACCTGCGGGACAGCCTCTCTCACCTGGTGCCCCCACTGAGGGTGAGACAATGTACACTTTCAACCTGCCTCACCTGGTGACCCCGCTGAGGGCCTGTAATTGGCCAATTTGGTCCAGACTAATAAATGTTTATATGATGTTTTCTTTTTGTCATCAGGACCAAAGACACAAAGGTCTAAGTGCAACATTGACCTTTGACCTAGTTCTCATTCAGTTCTGAACTACTGTAAGGACTATAATGAGAAATAATCACAATAACAGCAGCTGTTTTTTCTGTTTTTCTATCAATCCATTAGATGTTTCGGTCATTTCCCAACAATAATTTTATCATTGATGAACAAAAGTATTAAATCAAGTCAGCAACAAAACTATCAACAACTAGTCTGAACAATGATGATGGAGGCCTGTTGCTACATCTGTAACCAGGATCAGCATCAGGGTCCAGGATCAGCTTCAGGGTGTAACACTCCTGTCTCTTCCAGCTGCCGGGCAGGAAGCTGTTGTGCTGTTTGGACTCGGTTGATTCTGGTTGTGGTTCAGGTTCTGTGGAATCAGCTCAGGTATTCCTTCAACAGAGTCTGAACAGAATCAGCACAATCCAGAACTTGGAAGCAGCTGGAGGTCAGGACCTGCTAAACTTCACAATCAGGTACACACACACACACACACACACACACACAGAGAGCCATCTCTGGTGAATGTTGGATGCTGGGTAATGTAGTCAGTGTGTTGTATGTAGTGCTGGATGCTTGTTCATATAGTGCATGTGTGTTGCAGAGACCTCCAGCGGCTCGGAGAGCTTCAGACTGAACTGGTGGGCGCAGCAGATTTCTCTGTGACCTTCCTTCGCTGCCAGTTGCTGCTAATGAAGGTTTGTGGAACAGCTTTCAGACTGTGGTTCTGTATCACTTCAGCTCTCAGTGTGTGGTTTTGGTCTGCAGCTGTTTAAGGCTAAACACTACCTGTACACACACACACATATCCAAATACAAAATAATACAAATATTGGGCAGAAAAACATGATATTGTTGGTCAGTAAAAATGCTGTATGGAAATAAACTGACTCTGCAGAAGTAATAAGTTAAAACTTCTTTAACTGTGATTTTAAATCCTCAGGCTCTGCAGGAGAAGCTGTGGAACATGGCTGTTCCTCTGTGTCTGAAACAGAACGTCACGGCAACAGCAGCTGCTCAGCAGGTCTCTCTCTCTCTCTGCCTGTCTGTCTGTCTGCCTGTCTGTCTCTCTGCCTGTCTGTCTGTCTGTCTCTCTCTCTCTCTCTCTCTCTCTCTCACTCACTCACTCACTCACTCACTCACTCTCACACACACATACAGAACTTAACCCTTTATATTTGACTGTGATGTGTTTCTAGATCCTGGAGGAAACCTACAAGCTGGAGTTCCTGTACAGCGGTCTGGAGACCAGACAGGTGGCCATGATCCACCATGTGCGTCTGCAGGCTAAAGCTCTGCAGCTCGTCCTATCTGCTCGCACCAGGCAAGGGTCAGTCATGTGTTCTAGTCATGTGTGTTGTTGATGGACCACATATGACGTACTTCTTTCTGTTAAGATGGAAACCAGGCATGTTAAAATGAAATAAATAACTCTTAGATCAGCATCTTCCAGGTGGAACAGAACTATTACGAGTCCTTCTGCTACTTCTGTTTTTTTGCAGGTTGGATACTCTCATCAGTAGCTGTGACAAATTTCTTCAGGATGTTGAGTCTTTTCAGAGGTAAGATATTATCTTAAATTAATATAACCATATCTGGTCTTGGCAGCCTGGCACATTCTGGAGCTCTGAGCTTTTCAGATTTGGTCCTGGGTTGCACAGTAAGAATAAATAGCTCAAATGATTTCAATTTTATTTATCCTCCAACTCCAAGCAATGTTTTTGTTTTAAAAAAATGTCAGAACTGCCTCTGTTTCATCCGTATATGACAATTGCTAATTTTCGACCAACAAACCAGCAAAATGGAAAAATAAAATGTATTTGGCCCAATGATAAGACACAAGAGCCCCCGACCACTAAGAAAACTAAAGCTACATTTAACAGTGTAATCTGTGTTTTTTTGCAGTGACAGCTAAAAATAAATTACTTAGACTGGACATAACAAACAAACTTTACTGTCATTCTCTCATTGAGGTATTGTTGGCAAATGTAGGGTTATTTCAGGTTAGTTATGGTAGGTTGGGTAGGGTTAGGGGTTATCTATAACTTTATATTTCCTTTTCTGTCCCTCAGGCTGTTTTTGACAGAGCTACCCCACCTCCAGGACAGTTTTCTGGAGAAGCTGCTGGAGGTGATGCCCCGGCTGTCGTCCTGTAAACCGGTGGAGCTGGTAAAGATCTTGCAGACTACACTGAGACAGAGCGGCCTGCTGCAGCTGCAGCTGCCTGAACAGGTACAAATATATACAGGAACGCAAGAATGTGAACTCTAACAGTTCATTCCGCTTGAACTGGTGCTTTAAATGAAGATGATTTTCTGACAGATCCATCGGGCAACAGCAAACATCATTGAGCCCACAGGAGAATCGGACAACCCGCTGAAGTTCACGTCTGGCCTGGTGGTAGCGCTAGACATCGACGCCACGCTTGAGTATGTCCAGGACCCGCAGAACACCGTGAAAGTCCAGGTCGGTACCTCATAATGCAAGTTCGTATGTTCTTACAGGTTACATCAAAGTCAAAGTCAAAGTCAAAGTCAAAGTCAATTTTATTGTCAATTTCTTCACATGTACTTGACATACAAAGGAATCGAAATTGCGTTTCTCACTATCCTATGCGTTTACATGTACAACAACATCAAAGTGCAGGTGCGCAAGACAAGACAATCCTAAACTACGATACAACAACAATGGTAAAGTGCTAAACTAAAACTAGCAGTCCAGTGACCTAGGTTTGGTTTGCCACCAGCCCGGTGTTCCTTCTGGCTGGGGCTGGGGGTGAGAGGGAGGAGGGGAGAGAGTTCAGCAGTCTCACGGCCTGGTGGAAGAAACTGTTCGTGAGTCTGGTGGTGCGGGAGCGGAGGCTCCTGTACCTCTTTCCAGAGGGCAGGAGGCTGAACAGACTGTGTGCAGGGTGACTTCTATCGTTGGCAATTGAGATAGCTTTGCGGCTGAGGCGGGTGGTGTAAAGATCTTGCAGGGAGGGTAGTGGTACACCGATTATCCTTTCAGCTGTTCTCACGATGCATGGCAGAGCGTTCCTGTGGTAGTCAGTGCAGCTCCCGCCCCACACGGTGATGCAGCCGGTCAGGATGCTTTCGATGGTTCCTCTGTAGAATGTCGTCATGATGGGTGGCGGGGCACTTGCCCGCTTCAGTTTACGCAGGAAGTAGAGACGCTGCTGTGCTTTCTTGGCCAGTGATGCGGTGTTGGTGGTCCAGGAGAGGTCATCACTGATGTGCACCCCCAGGAACTTGGTGCTGCTCACCCTCTCCACTGCAGCACCGTCGATGGTCAAAGGGGGGTGTTGGGTGTGACCTCTCTGGAAGCTGACAACAATCTCTTTGGTCTTGCTGATGTTTAGCAGGAGGTTGTTGTCTTTGCACCATCTGGTCAGAAGCTCTACCTCTTTCCTGTAGTGGGTCTCGTCGCCGTTAGTGATGAGGCCCACCAGTGTTGTGTCGTCGGCAAACTTCACAAGGTGGTTGGAGCTGTGGGTTGGTGTGCAGTCATGTGTCAGGAGGGTGAAGAGGAGGGGGCTGAGCACACAGCCTTGTGGGGCCCCTGTGCTCAGGATGATCCTGTCTGAGATGTTGTTGCCAACACGCACCGCTTGAGGCCTCTGGCTGAGAAAATCCAGCAGCCAGTTGCAGAGTGAGGTGCTGAGGCCCAGTTTGTCCAGTTTGCAGATGAGTTGTTGTGGTATTATGGTGTTGAACGCTGAGCTGAAGTCTAAGAACAGAATTCTCACATACGAGTCTTTCTTGTCCAGGTGGGTGAGTGCTGGGTGGAGGGCAGAGCAAATTGCATCGTCTGTGGATCGCTTTGCCCTGTAAGCGAACTGTCTTCTAACTCATCACAAAGAAAATCTCTGCAACATATCTGCTAATCATTAGTTTGATTCAGAACAGCAGAAAAAATCTGACTGAAATGTAATCATCAGGACCATAAGAACAGCTGGAGAACTGCTGTGATGTCACACAGGCATCCAAACACTACAAATATGTCAAAAAAAACAAAAAATCCCTGATTAATAATATCAACAATTATCACACAAATAAATCTGACAAACCTTAGTGAAGGAAAAAAATAATAGATATTTGGATTAGGCTAATTTAACATCTAGAACATTATGTCAGCTGCCAGGGTCATGTTAGCTGTAGCTTCAGGTGAGCTCTCAAACAATGCTGTGTATTTTGTTTCTCATGTTTGATTTGTCTGGATCACACCCTTCTCTGTTTCTGCAGGTTCTGTATCCAGACGGACAGAGTCATATGATCCACCCAAAACCTGGAGACTTCCGAAAGCCTGGACCAAATAGACACCGACTAATCACACAGGTGTATCTGTCTCACAGTGCCTGGACAGGTGGGTACAACCCTGAATCTGGACAGTTTGGATGGTAGAATATAGTTTTTTCGCTGTAGGAAGCTGAGTATAAGCCTCTGTTTGACGTGGACAGGTGTGTTTGTAACCTGGTTCTCTTTCCCAGAACCCTCTCAGATTGATCTCCGCCTCCTGCTTGCCTACAGCTCCACCTCCACCTCTACTCCATGGAGTGACAGCATCGATAGCCTCCCACCGCCCGAGGTTCCTGTCGAGGGAACAATTCCGTTCAGTAAATCTGTAAAAGTCTACATCATGCCGAAACCTGCCCGACGCTGACCACGCAAAGACACTCTGACTCCTTTCACCTTTTCCATCTTTGTTTGTTTATTAGCCTTGACTGTACACATTTCCAGTAACTGACATATATTAAAAATTGTGTGAAAGCTGTAACTGTTTTCTCATTAAAATTGTACACCTTTGTGAATATTTTTTGTGTATGAATGTATGTATTGGTTAGGGTAAGGGCTTGTTTGCCTCCAATTGGATCCCCTGGTATGAGTATTAAGTAAGTATGCATATTGTTATCCATAATATATAATATATGATTTTATCTATAGCGTACTAAAATAATCAATATCAATGCAATATACAATAATGCATTGTATAATGCATTCTCTTGTATATTGCAAAATATGCAATAAAAAACCCTTTAACAGGGAAAAAAACGGAACCCTCATGAAAAGAAACAGAGGAGGGATCCCTCTTCCAGGATGGACAGGCTGCAGTAGATGATGTGTGCAGGTAGAAGCAATACAGGGTTAATTTGGATATTGCAAACAGAAAAACAGAAATGTAATGAATTTTGATGTAAGTAGAGGATGAGGAGCAGGATCCATCACAGCTTCCAGGTTTCACCAGGACAGCATCAGACCCTTCAACATCTGTAGATCCCTCAGTGGCTGCACTGCAGCATGCTCTGTGGATGAGAAAACACCGGAAACACAGCAGATTTAAAAGTACAATAGAGGATCATCAGTAGAAAAAGAAGCTCAGAGCATCTCATGAGGACCAGACTAACCTATCAGCATCACTATGACTAGGCCAGCCAGGGCCAGCCCTAACTATACGCTTCATCGAACAGGAAAGTTTTTAACCTGTTCTTAAATATAGGAAGGGTGTCTGCCCCCCAGACTTAAACTGGAAGACGATTCCACAGGAGAGGAGCCTGGAAGTTGAAGGCTCTGCCTCCTGTTTTATTCTAGAAATTCTGGAACCTCCAATAAGCTGCATTGTGAATGTAATGTTCTGGATGGTGATATGGGACTATGAGATCCCTAAGGTAGGATGGAGCCTGACCGTTGAGCTTTGTAGGTGAGGAGCAGGATGTTGAATTCTATTGGTGGTTTCACAGGAAGCCAGTGTAGAGGCTAATACAGGTGAGATATGCTCTCTTTTTCTAGTGCCAGTTAATAGACGAGCAGCTGCATTCTGGATCAGCTGGAGAGTCCTTAGAGCTGGAGAGTCCTTTTTGGTGCAACCCGACAGTAAAGAGTTTCAGTAGTCAAGCCTGGAAGTAATAAATGCATGGATAAGTTTTTCTGCATCTTTCTGAGACAGGAAGTGTCTGACCTTTGCTATGTTGCGTAGGTGAATAAAGGCAGTCCTAATAAGGATTTTTATATCCTTAAGACAGGCTTGAAGTTTAGCTAGCTGATTGGTTTCATTTGGCTTAATTGGTAGATAGAGTTGTGTATCGTCAGCATACCAGTGGAAATTAATAGAGTGTTTTCTAATGATTTTACCCAATGGGAGCATATAGATAGTGAAAAGTATTGGTCCAAGCACAGAACCTTGTGGAACCCCATGATTAACTTTGGTATGGGTAGAAGAAACATTATTGATATGGACAAATTGGGAACGATCTGAAAGATAGGACTTAAACCAATTTAGTGCAGTCCCTTTTAGACCAATAAGATGCTCTAGTCTCTGTAACAAGATTTGATGGTCGACTGTGTCAAATGCAGCGCTAAGATCTAACAGAACAAGGATGGAAATGAATCCTTTATCAGACGCATTGAGAATATCATTTGAAACCTTAACTAAAGCCGTCTCTGTGCTGTGATGCATTCTAAAACCTGACTGGAAATCCTCATATAAGTTATTGTTGTGTAAAAAGTCACACAGCTGTTTAGCAACTGCTTTTTCCAGAATCTTAGAGAGAAATGGAAGATTAGAAATGGGTCTATAGTTGGCTAAAATACTTGAGTCGAGGGCAGGTTTTTTAAGGAGAGGTTTAATTACAGCTACTTTAAAGGACTGCGGTACATAGCCAGATAATAAAGACATGTTTAGTATTTCTAGTAAGGAAGGGCTAATCAAAGGGAAAATGTCTTTTAGCAATCCGGATGGAATAGGGTCCAGAAGACAGGTTGAAGTTTTAGATGACGACATCAGTGAAGCTAGTTCAGTGAAGTTGATTGAAGTAAATGTGTCGAGGTGAATATTAGCTATTTCATCTGTCTCTACACTAACAGCATCTGAGGGCAGATTAGAGCCAGTGGATGGAACAAGGTGATAAATTCTGTCTCTAATTGTCAGAATTTTGTCGTTAAAGAAGTCCATGAAGTCATCACTGCTGAGGGTTGTAGGAATACGTGGATCAATAGTGTAGTTACATTTAGTCAGTGAAGCTAACGTGCTGAAGAGGAACCTTGGATTGTTTTTGTTTTTTTCTATCAGTGAGGAGTAATAAGCAGCTCTGGCATTGCGTAGGGCCTTCTTGTACATTCTGAGACTCTCTTTCCATGCGTGTAAAGCCTCTTCCAGTTTGCTGGAGCGCCATATTCGTTCATGCCTCCGAGAGGTTAACTTTAGTGTACGGGTGAGAGAGTTATACCAGGGTGCGACTCTTTTTTGTTTAATTAACTTCTTTTTTTGGGGAGCAATGGAGTCAAGGGTTGTTCGCAGTGAACTTGCAGTGCTCTCAACAAGTTGATCTATTTTAGATGGACCTGCAACAGCATATAGATCTATAGTTGTGGTGAGGCAAGGCAGCGAATTAAAGACTGAGGGAATCACCTTCTTGTATTTAGATATGGAACTGTCAGTTAGGTATCGAGTGAGTATGCTTTTTTCAGGTGGTGAGTAGTTTAATAACAGGAATTCAAAAGTTATTAGATAATGATCTGACAGGAGGGGATTCTGTGGGAAGACAGATAAGTGTTCAACCTCAATGCCGTATGTCAAGACGAGGTCAAGGGTGTGGTTAAAGCAATGGGTGGGCACATTTACTCTCTGAGAAAAGCCGATTGACTCTAGTAAAGAGAGGAAGGCAGAGCCAAGGCTATCACCATCAACATCGACATGAATATTAAAGTCACCTGCCATGATTATCTTATCTGTCCTGAGTACTAGACTTGAGAGATACTCTGAGAATTCTGATAAAAATTCTGAATATGGGCCTGGAGGGCGGTACACAGTGATAAATATGACTGGTTGTAGTGATTTCCAAGTTGGGTGGGAGAGGCTAAGCACAAGGCTCTCAAATGATGTGTAGCTACACTTCGGTTCAGGGCTGATTAGTAAACTGGAGTTGAAAATGGCTGCAACTCCACCACCTCGGCCGCTGTCACGAGGAATATGAGTGTTAATATGGCTGGGAGGAGTGGATTCATTCAGGCTGACATATTCATCAGGATGCAGCCAGGTTTCAGTAAGACAGAGCAAGTCAATATTATAATCTGATATTATATCATTTATTAACAAAGCTTTGGATGACAGAGATCTAATGTTTAAAAGTCCACATTTCACTCTCCAGTCCTGTTGCTTTATGGCTGAATTAGTGCTAATATTAATTAAGTTGCTGTGGGTGACTCGTCTTCTATTGTTGGATGTAAATGATTTAAGTGAATGAAGTGGTCGGGGGACAGACACCGTCTCTATGTAGTTCTGAGTGGGTGACTGCTCTAAGGGAGACGCAGAGAAGCGTGTAGGACTGCGACTCTGCCTCCTGGACTCAACTCTGTGTAGTCACGGTTTTCGGGTGATAAAGTCTAACATATTCCTGGATAAGAGAGAGGCTCCATCCAGGGTGGGATGTATGCCGTCTCTCGCTATCAGACCAGGTTTCCCCCAGAACGTCGGCCAATTATCTATGAAACCCACATTATTATCTGGGCACCAACCCGACAACCAGCGGTGAAAAGACCTCATGCGACTAAACATGAGATCACTAGTCATGTTCGACAGGGGGCCAGAGAAAACTACAGTGTCCGACATGGTCTTTGCATAGGTGCATACCGACTCCACATTAATCTTCGTTACCTCTGACTGACGAGCACGGGCGTCGTGACCGCCGACGTGGATAATAATCCTTTCAAACCTAGGCCTAGTCCTAGCTAACAGCTTCAGGTTGGATTCGATGTCGCCTGCTCTGGCCCCCGGGATACAGCTAACTGTGCACCCTGGTGTTGCTAGCTTCACGTATCGGACTACAGAGCTGCCAATTACCAGAGTTTGTTTCTCAGCGGATATTTCGCTGAGTGGGAGAAATCTGTTTGATACGTGAACAGTGTTGTTGGTACCCGAGGGCTTCAGTTTAGGACGCCTACTCCCCCTTTGAACAGTCACCCAATCGCGCTGTTTTTCTGGCTGCTCGGAAAATGCCGGGGCGCTAGCGGCTAAGCTAGAGACTAAGCTAGCGTTAGCTCGGCCCGGGCTAATAGCTCGGACCGCAGCGGTTACTGCCGGGGAGTTGCGGGTTATGCTGGGGGGGTCCGGGGAGACTACGGACCGTCTAGCTACACTAGCATATGACTGCCTATCTAACGTACGGAGCCGAGCTTCTACCTCACGAACCCTCGCCTCCAAGTCTAACACAACATTACATTTGATACAAGTACCGTTACTACTAATGGAGGCAGGGGAATAGCTAAACATAAGACACCCTGAGCAGGAAAAAGCAGTAGGAGAGGGAGTGAGAGAAGCCATCGTAGCTAAGTTAGCTGAGCAATTCAAGCTATCTGAGCAAGCTAGGTTAGCTGAGCCAATACAACGAGCGACCGGGATATGAGCGATGGAAACGCTAAAGTAAGAGAGAGTAGGAGGGTGCTTGAATGACACTATCGTATGTAGGAAGGATTAACTTTGGAGATGCATATTGAATTTGTTTTTTTTTGTTTTTTTGAAATGATAAAAGGGAAAAAGTAAGCAGCGACGCAGAGACGCTGCCACACACACAACAAAGCTTAGAGTAACAGAGAGTGACGCAATACGCTCACCGTACGTAGGCAGAGGAGGAGTAAATATTAATAAATATAAATAAATATGATCCATAAATGGTTAACACAAATTTAAAAAGGTTTTGGGAGAAATTCATAGAGATAAATTAAAAGGAAAAAGGGAAAACCAGTATCTCATAGGGAAACAGGGATAGTTAAAAAGAGAGTCAGTGAAACAGAGAAAAGAAAAGGGGAGGAGCTGAGAGTATAAAAGCAGGGGGACATGCCCGGGCAGCTCACTCTGAGTCTGACTCTCGAAGAGGCAACACCTCAGAGCCGTGTCTCTACAATACAGAATTATTTGTTTGCCTATTCATACGCCTGAAAAAGACTTATTGGAGTCGAAACGTCGCGTTTTTTTTTTAATTTAGAGGCACACCTTCCTTTGTTGATTAATTATTTGGAATTTAGTTAAATTAGTTAAAAAATTAATTTAAAAATACATAAAAATTTTTAAAAAATCATTAAAAAATACATTAAAAAAATTAAAAAATCATTAAAAAATACAAAACAAATCTAAAAAATAAATTAAAAATACAGAAAAAATTAGAAAATAATTGAAAAAAATACAAAAAAAAAATAAAAATTATAAAATAATATTAAAACAAATAAAAAAATACAAAAAAACTAAAAATTAAATTAAAAAAGACACAAAAAAAGAGGACACAGTTCATAGTGCGGGAAGCACTCGCTTTCCCCTTACTGGGAAAGCATTTTCGGTTTATATTTTATTCATTTTAATTCATTTTATTTCTTTATTGATTAATAACAATAATTGCATACATCACTTCCATTGGGAGAAGACGCTTTGAGTTCATCTGAAAAATAAATTAGAGTTAATAAATACATAAATAAATAAATAATTCATATTTGTTTGGAGATGTCAGAGTGGACGGTGGTACGGTACGGCAGAGGCCGTAACCGTACAGGGCAATGGGGACAGGGTAATGGGCAGTCCGTAGGGTGGATGGACCGTGCACGTTCCTCCTCCTCTCGCGGGGGGAGGAGGAATTATAATAATCCTCCTCCTAACCCCTAACCCTAACCCAAAACCTAAATAAAGGAAAAAGAATAATTACCGATTGAAAATTAAAAACAATGTGAAAACTAAAATACAAAAAGGGAGTTAAGAAAGAGAGTGAGGCGTACATGTTCAGTTGGCTCCTGAAATTTAAAGAGGTAACAACTCCTCTAACGGTGGCACGCCAGAAGAAGCGACAACGATGGCAAAACGTCACGGCACCACCAAAAAAGCCAACCTTATACTTTATATACCAAAGGCGAACCTGCTAAATATAAATTAATATAATATTATAAGATAAACTAATCTAAAAAACAATAATTATACCTTACACTAAATATAGTAGAGGTGTCAGGGGGGTGACCAATCCTATGGAGGAGAGTGCCCCTAACAGGGGACCATAAGGTCCCTTGTTCAATTCCCCAAACCTAACCCTAACCCTCATCAGGTGGATGACCACAAAACTGTCAGGACATTTGGGCAAGCTGTTCTGTCACTTAACAAAGAGGAGATGAAATGGCTTGAGGACCTTGCAACTGGAAGATGCTGTTCACTGGCCCAGGACACAGAGTTTATTTTCCACACAACAAGAGGCAGGCAGGTCAAAAAGCCACTGGACCCCCTCAGCAGAGCTTGGACAGATGCAGGGATGAAAGGACAGATCACATTTAATATGATTCGGAGCAGCATCGCAACACAAGTAAGAACATAATAGTAGTTGTAAATTATAAGCTGGAGGACTTTAGAGAAAGTTTTAATACTATTTAATTTATATTTAATAGTCTGTGTTTTATTATGAACATCCAATTTAACAAGAAATTGAAAAAATAAATGCTGTCAATTGACAGCCAATTCTAATTTTGGAAAATGTCTGACAAATCAGAGATCAGCCAAAAATTGGCACATCAGACCTTTCAAAAAAAAAGCAGAAACTGGAATCGTCCAAGAAAACTGAAATTGGTGGATCTCTAGTGCATGGTTACATGCTGCCATCCTGACATATCACTACTCCATCCCTCACTATGACATCCCACCATTTTGACATACTACTACTCTACTCTACACAATACTACATGCTATTGACAACCAATTTCAGTTAGGGTCAATTCCAATTTTTGGTCTTTCCAAGCAATAATTGTGGCCGATATAAAAATTTCCAGGCTATATAAGTATATTGTTTGGAGAGACCAATAATCTGAATGAGCCAAAATTAGAGGGTCTGACCAGCCAATTCAAATTTTGTCTGATTCAGTTTTTTTGCTTCTCCAAGCAATATGAATATATATTATAATATTCTTTTATTGCTTGAATTGAAATTATATTGCTGTTTCATAAATTGTAATTGTGATTTTTGGTCTCTCGAGGCAATATATTTATATTGCCAGGAGATAATTATATTGGGAAAAATTATTGCTTAGAGACCAAAAATCAGAATCGGCCAAAATTTGAATAGGTTGTCAGACCCTTAAAAAAACAGAAACTGGAATCAGCCAAGAAATTTGAAATTGCACGGTTACATGCTGCCATTCTAATATATCACTATGCTGACATCCCACCATTTTGCCATATTGATACTCTGACACATCAAGTACTTAATATTGTGATTCTCATGTCTTGCTGCTGTAACACCGCAACTTCTCAGTTTGGAATCAATAGAAACATTGCCAAGTTTGTGCAGGCCATACATAAGATTTGACTCTGGTTGATCTCACCTTTATATACATTGGCTTTATTAAATAACTACCAAAATACAGAGACTAAGTGTTAAGAAGTGTAAGAGTAAAGGAAGTCATAGACAAAAATCTCTGTGTTTGGGTTCACAGGCCAACCAACACCTCTCCGAAAAGGAGAGGAGACTCGTTGCGAAACAGATGTGCCATGACTCCGCTACTGCTGACCACTTTTATGTAGCTTTCCCCAACAAAAAGATGGGACAACAATCAAGAGAACTAAGGCTCAAAGCCCTGGAGCTGGCCATCTTGGATAATGAAAATGAATTATCGGATACGTCAGAGACTGAGGAGGAGTCCGTTAATAAGTGGGAGTCTAGCTCTGATGAAAGAGAAAGCAAGAGGGGAAAGAGAGAGGAGAGAGAGAAAGTGGGAGAAAGAGAAAGCATCAGAGGGAGGTTTCCACTGAGTCGGAGGACGGAATCCCGAACTTTCAAAGTGCAAAAAAGATACTGACTTTTGACCCGGAAGCCCAGTCATTTGAGACTGTTCCAACATATACTGGTTGCAGAGTGCATGTTGACAGACTGAAAAAAACAATCACAGACTATTTCTTGGCAAAAACGCACACAATCTATCCTCATCTCAAGGAGCAAGTAGCCAGTCTGCCAGCAGTACAGCTGGAAGGCCCCAGTTCCACTGAGTCCTAGCCGGCTGAAAGGATCGTTATGGCTCTGACTGATAAGGTAGCAGAAAACACGCATAGAAATGATAGAATATATAATATATGCAATAATAAGATGATAATATTAATAATATTCTATATGTCTAGAACAGTTTTATATACTATAAGTATATACATAAATACATATATAGTTGTACGTCTGTGACATACTATTGTAGGTTGTTATAGTTTAGATTTTTGTATGATTATGTAATTATTCACAGGTTTCATGTTAACAGGTTCCTGGTAATATCTCTGTTCTAAAATTTCTTCACTGATTTTCTTTCTGCTAATCAGACCTACATCAATAAGGGGCTGCTGCCGTCAGAACATGAAGGCTCCAGCTCCAACAAGCTGACAACTGATGATGTCTCTAGCAGTGATGATACTATCATCCTTGATCGTGGCATGTTTGATGAGGATGATGGTTTCTTGGCTCCACCGGGGAGTCCAGTTGGTTATGCGTGTGGTGATGAAGATGCACTGGGGCCTCCGGTTGGTTCTGCGTGTAGTGAAGATGCACAGGGGCCTCCAGTTGGTTAGGGTTGGTTAGGAGGAGGATTAAGATTCCTCCTCCCCCCGCGAGAGGGTTAGGTGTGGGAAAATGATTCCTCCCCCCACGAGAGGAGGAGGAAGAGGCACGGTCCATCCACCTAACAGACCGCCCATGCCCCTGTCCCCCCTGTTCTGGACGTTTCCTTTGCCGTCCCCGTACGTAACGGACCTCGGTCCATCCGTACATGTTTGTTCGTATGTTGTTTTTTTATTTATTTGTTAACTGAAATGAACTTAAATTGTCTTTTTGATTTAACTAAAAGTGTCTTCTCATACGGAGAAGAAATATGTTTTTTATTCAATGTTTTTATCCCTGTAAATGAAATTATTTGTTTATATCAATGAATTGTGAGTTTCGTAAATTTTGTAAATGTAATTATTTATTTATTTATTAATGATCCAAATAAAATAAACTATGAACTAACCCTAACCCTAGGACAAAGATTAGGGATAGGGTTAGAGTAGAAGGGGTTTTTAGGTTAGGGTCAGTGTTCGAATTAGTGCTATTTCCATTAGTGTAGGTTTCCTAGTTCCCAATCTAAAAATCCAGTATCTTTCCCTTTTCTTTCGTTCGCCATCCGTCTAATCTGCGTTCTTTTGCAATCCTCCCATCCTCAAAGATGATAAGACGTGCTCCAAAAAATGTTGAACTAAAAGAGTGTCCACCTTTTTCTTGTTCTTTATGTTATATCTATGTTGCATTATTCTTGTGGACAATTAATTTTTCGTCTCTCCGACGTATTTAATCCCACATATTTGGCAGAAAATAACATAAACACAGTTATATGATCTTGGATTAAATCCTTGTTCAATTTTTACTATGGAATTATCCCGATCATTCCGTACATATTTGATATTGGAAAATTGTTTTTCCAATATCAATCTTCTTTCTCGGACCAAAGGAGGAAGTTTGGCTTGGACTAGGTAATCCCTCAGGTTCCTATTCCTCCCGTAGGCTGATTACTTTGGAGCTGGGAATCAGTTCTTCCTGACCTAAAATTCTCTCAACATTGGTCTTCAGCTCCCTAGTAATAATCACACTATTTGAAGAGAATGTGGTAATGAGCGGGTTAGGGTAGGGGAAATCCCGCCCCCTGGCGCGGTAGGCGTGAGGGGCTCTCGCCCTCCTCTCGGCGGACCTCTCACCGTGGAAGTTCTGGACATCATGGGGTGAACGGGCCCATCTGCGTCCCCGGCGCTGGACCCGAATCCACCCATCCTCCTGATTGTACATGTTTATTTTCTTGAACAAAAATTCCTCTTTATTTTGGATCAAAGTTTAAATAAAATTTTTTATAAAACCAAATATGGTGTCTAACTATCTTTGTAAAAAAAAAATATATATATAAGTTTTTAAATATCTTTAATAAAATAGAAAAAATATTATTTCAAAAATTCTTTATTTACAAAAAATATATAAAAAAAAAGAGAGAAAAAACATCAATAAAGGCAAAAACAAGAAGGTAAGGTGTACCTTAGGATGCAAATAAAGCGAAGAACAACGTTTCGGCCCGGTTCGGGCCTTCTTCAGGTCCAATAAGGTAACACCGCAACTTGTCGCTGCGGATGGCTGGATGCGAGTGAAAAACCTTGCGCTGACTGAAAACAAAATGGCGCTGTTCAGTCAGCTCCGCCTCCTAATTAAGGTGTTTTGGTAAATCACTTTCGTTTTTTTTTTATTTTTTTATCTTTATTAACACAGTTGTTTAGGACAAACCCTGTAAGAAATAACATATAGGAAAGAAATATAAAGGAAAGAGAATAAACCCAACACTGTAATTTAAACAGATAGAGGGTTAGGGTTAGGGGTTAGGGTTAGGGTTAGGTTAGGAAATTAAAGCAAGGGACCTGGAGGTCCCCTGCCACGTGCACTCTCCACCTAGGATTGGTCACCCCTCTGACACCTCTACTATATTTAGTTTAAGTTATAATTATTGTTTTTTTGATCCTTTGTCCGCTGGTTTAAAAATTATGTATTTGGTATTTATTAATTCCCATAGTGCTTTTACTTCTGATAATGAAATGTTTGGTTTTTCCTGTATGAATTTGTAATGTTTTTTAAATTTTTTATAATCCTCATCAATTAATGATTTTATTATAGGCGGCAGTTCCTCCAATTGAGGCGTCCAGGTTGAGGGTCCTACAAAAGGTAAGTGTTCTCTTTTCTTAGAATCTTTAAAGTAGACAGCTAATTTTATCTTTCTGTGGTAATTTTGTATATCCAATTGAAGTTGTGATCTTTGATCTCTTCCTAAATTGATCGTTGGAATAAATGAAAGTCCCTTACTTAATAAGGCATATTGCGGTTTTGTAAGTTCGAAATTTTTGGCCAAATTGATAATTTCGCGGCAATCGAATTGAGATTCGTCCACCCCCCCTGGACTCAGATTTAGGGGGTGTCGCAGTTTAACCACTGCATCCAATGGTTAAACATCTCGTTTCCTGTTTCCATCGTCCAATGTATTTCATCCTCCCCCGTCTGAAACCGATCGTCCGGGAGTGGGGGGATGGTTCTACAATTCCTACTAAGGTACTCATTAAGCTCTTGGAGATTAGTCCTCTCCTCCTCAGGAAGCTTCTCCGAGAAGTTAACTAGAGGGATGTAGACCTTGGCATAAGGAAACTTTCCCCTTGTGGATTTGAGTGCTTAGGGTTAGGGTTAGGGTAGGGGAAATCCCGCCCCCTGTGGCGGTAGGCGGGAGGGGCTCTCGCCCTCCTCTCGACGGACCTCTCACCGTGGAAATTCTGGACCTCGTGGGGTGAACGGGCCCATCTGCGGCCTCGGCGCTGGACCCGAATCCACCCATCCTCCCGATTGTTCATGCTTCTTTTCTTTAGCCAAAATCTTCTTTATTTTAAATCAAAGTTCAAATAAAATGTTTTTTAATAAAACCAAATGTGGTGTCTGAATTATCTTTGTGAAAAAATATGTTTTTTAATTATCTTTAATAAAATCGAAAAAATAATAATAAGATAAGGTGTACCTTACGATGCAATAAAGCGAAGAACAACGTTTCGGCCCGGTTCGGGCCTTCTTCAGGTTCGGTAAGGTGACACCGCAACTTGTCGCTGCGGATGGCTGGATGCGAGTGAAAACCTTGCGCGGACTGAATACAAAATGGCGCTGTTCAGTCAGCTCCGCCTCCTAATTTAGGGCTTTTTGATAAGTCAATTTCGTTTTTTTTTTTTATTTTTTGTTAACTTTATTAACACAGTTGTTTAGGACCTACCCTGTAAGAAATAACATATAAGAAAGAAATATAACGGAAAGAGAATAAACCCAACACTGTAAAAAACGAAGGAATATTTTATCCTTATTTCCAATTAATTTAAACAGATAGAAGTTCAAATTCTTGAATGAAAAAATATATGTTTATTCACTCAAAAATTCAAAAAGAATAAATTAGGGTTAATTCTTATTAGGGTTGGGTAAAATTATGGTTAATTAGGTTATGGTTAGGTAAGATTAAGGTGAGTTGTGGTTCAGGTTAGGCAAGATTAGGGCTATGGTTCTGTTTAGGATAAAATATTGGGTTGTGGTAAAGTGAAAATAATAGAAGATCAGGGTAAGAAATAACCAACTGTTTTTAATAGGAAAATTTTCCAATAATTCTTTTTATTTCTTATTTAATCCAAATGGTTCTATTGTTTCTAGTAATTTAATCCAATTTTTTTCTTTCTCTTTCCTTTCTGCGTTTGTCCAATTAAGGTTTTTTTCGATTCCAGCCATCCTGACAGCATCAATTCCATGGAACATGAAGTGCATAATCACAGGTGAGTCCACATTCTTCTTATGTCTTATATTATATCTGTGTTGAGACAAGCGTGTGGATAAAGTGTTGCCTGTCTCACCAATATACTTTTTTCCACATGTGGCACAAAATATAACATAGACACAATTTTTAGTAAGGGGGCTAAAATTCTGTGGAATCCTGACAATAGTTCCCTCCTTGCTGTTTCTGATAAATTTTAATGGGAAAATTAAAGTTGTGTGTCGGGGTTTTGGTGTATGTAGGGCCGGAAATTTGGCTTTAACTAATAAATCCTGTAAATTTTTATTGCGTCTATATGCTGATATGATTTTGGAATTTGATAACATTCCTGAATCCACATTGAACTGATTGAAATTATATTTAAGAAATTTATTTAAAACAATGTTATTTGAGGAAAAGGAGCATATCAAAGGAATTATTTCTTTCCCATTGTCGGCCTTGCTTTCTTGGAAAGTGCGGAAAACTTTCCTTAAGAAGGATCTGGTGTATCCTCTTTTCCGCAAGGCCTTAAAAAGTGTTCTGACTGCTTCCATAAAGTCTTCCTCCTGTTTGCAGATCCTTTTAAATCTAAGTAATTGGGATTTAACAATTCCTCTAAATGTGTGTTTTGGATGGAAGCTTTCCGCGTGTAATAAAGCATGTGTATCAGTGGTTTTAAAATATACTTTAATGTCCAATTGGTGTGTAATATCAAATTTTGGTCCTTTGAAAACTGTGGTATCTAAAAAATTGATTTTGTTTTGGTCCCATTCAGCAGTCAGTTGTATTGAGGCATCATGGGAATTTAAAATGGAAAGAAAATTCTGAAATTCCTGTTTTGAATGCGTCCAAATTCCCCAAATATCATCCAAATACCGTAAATAATAAAAAGGTTTTTTCTGACACTTTAAAAAAACCTCTTCCTCCCAGTTGGCCATAAAAATATTGGCATAGGAGGGGGCAAATCTCTTGCCCATTGCTGTTCCCTTAATTTGTAAATAAAATTTGTTATTGAACACAAAATCATTTCTCATCAAATTGATCTCTAATAATTGTAATATTTCCTTATCTGGTCTTTGGGGATCCGGATATTTTGAAAAAAACTTTTTTACACAATTTATACCTGTGGGTGTGTCAATATTGGTGTATAAACTAGCTACGTCCATAGAAAAAAAGTGGGAACTGGACGGAATTCTGAGACTCTTAACTATTTCTACAAAATGATATGTGTCCTTAACATAGGCTGGGTGTTTGGTAGTGTTGTGCATGCAATAGGGGGTATAAATAGTTATTAGCGTAATTAATAATTATCAAAGATGATTATTAATTGTAATATTGTTATCAATTTTTTTGATTTATAATTGATAAGATAAACGGGGCACCACCGGATTAACCGGACTAATAACTATAAAAATCAGTCTCATTAAATAGTTGCCTTATAATTAACTCTATGTTTAAACATAATAGTTAAAAAGGGAACTGAAAGGAAGGTGTGAATTCGTACACAGGCCCAGTCAACCAGCTCTTTGTTGCAATACACAGACAAAATACCAGGAAACTTCTTAAAATACAAAGAGTTTATTGACAATCAGTAATCAATTTACAATCAATACTGTTGTTAATAATCTCAGCTAAACTACAACTAAATGAACACAAACAAGTAAACCAAGGAAACGGTGTAATAAACAGACTACTGGATGAATGTAAACAGATGAAACCAAGCTTACAGTGGGGTTGTATATAGGTGTGTGTGTGTGTGAATGTGTGAATGTGTGTATATGTTTGTGTGCGCGTGCGTGCGTGCGCGAGTATGCGGGCGTGTGCGCGCAGGAGGTCACAAGATGGCGGCTACGCCGGGACAACAGGACCTCCCCAAGATGGCGGCCAGACCGTGATGACGTGTCAAAACGGCGGCCGCGCAGGAACGTGAGGCTACGTCACTAGCGGTCTCGCTGTGACGGCCCACTTACGGATGCCGGTGCGTGGGACAAGATGGCGACTTGTCCACGACACGTGATCCGGAACAAAGAAGCACAATCGCGCGCAGAGTGTCGTGTGGGTGTTTATGTGAATGAATGTGCAGATGATCGTAACAGGCAGATTGGAAACGGAGCGCGAGAGAGAGAGAGAGCGAGAGAAAGAGAGAGAGAGAGAGAGAGAGATCAGCGCTCAGTCAGCTGATCACAATAACAAACAAACAGTGCAACGGATGCGGCGATCCGTACAAACACGTTAAACACTAATACAAATAAAAATAAAACACAATTAGTATTCACTAATAAAACACAACTAGTATTCACTGCCCAGAAGATAACCTCTTACTGTGATGCAGGTTGGAGTTGCGATGATACGGAGTTTGTTGATCCGGGTCTCGTTGATCCGGACTCCGTTGATCTGGAGCGCAGCACGTCCTTTGCTGGCGGTCCAGGGGCTAGCGGTTAGCTAGTATCCTCTCACAGTCCGTGGCTCGGAGGGAGAGGGTCGCGACAGGAGAAGGAAGGGGGGAAACGGCGTTTCTCGGCTGTCCTTCTTTTATAGGCGTTCGTCGCCTACTTCCGCGGGAAAATACGTTTGGTCCGGGGGGTGACCGTCGGCAAACGGAGGTAGAAGAAAGGTCTCGGCCAGCGATGATTTCTTCTTTCAGGCCTTCTGGAGATGCGCGCTAACTTTTCACTCAGGACTACTCGGTGGGAGCAGGCGGGTTGAGTGAGAGTGGATGTGCTTCCGATCGTCACGCCCGTCAGCGCGACTGGAAAGAGCGCCGTCCTCAGGTATACGCGTGTATTTATAACCTCAGTGTTGTCACCGCCCAGTGACACACTGCAGCCAATCGGAGTCCGCTTTCGGGGGGACCCCTGCTGGGGAATACCTGTGACGTATTGACGTATGTCTGCTGGATCCGCCGGAAATGCAGGGGCGCTGCTGAGCAACGCCAGGGGCCCCATTGTGTAGGGAGCCACGTGGTGGGGGGTTTCTATTGTCTTAGGGGACCATGTGTTCAAACACTCATAGTCAGGCTTCAGGCCTCAGGCCTGAAACTCAGTCTTATGATGGCGAGGCACAACATATCCCCCCTTTGATCAGAGGATTGGGATGTGGGTCGCAGTCCTTTGATCAACAGAAGGGTCGAGCAATCCTGTTAATCGTTATAAAAGACAAAAGTAATCCAACAGTTCATAGTTCGTTTACAGTTCATAGTACAGTAGAGGTTACTTCTGGCAGTGAATAGAGGCTACTTCTGGGCAGATTTCTAATCTAGGCTAACAATACATACACATATACATGTCTAAACACAAGATCAAGAACATCTTTGCCGCTTGAAATGAACAATTAGGAGAAAGAGAGAAGAGAGATGAGAGGAGTGGAAAGCTGTTATGGTGAGGTGGTTGACCCATGGCGGAGGTTGGAGTCAACCTGAGTGGCGGTCGCAGGCCCAAGTGTGAAACGTGGTTGCACTAAGCAGATGGAATCAAGCTTTGTTTGTAACCTGTGAATGTGTTTGTGCATGAGGTGTGCGATGACTGCCGTAATGACCCAGCCACCAAGGAGGAGCCCGAGGGCAGCTAAACTGACGTGGTTGTCTGGGTACGAGGAATTGTGCACAGGATAACTGAACTGGGTGGTTATCCCAGTTGGTCTGAGGCTTAATTTTACCAATTTGGTCCCTTCAGTCAGGAGTTGCTGCTGTAAGGGGTCAGTTATAGTAATGTTATGGCCCATAAATGCGTCCATAATCTCGATCTCCACCTCGTGTCTGTCAGACTCAAGGTGGTGGAGGACAACATCACCAATGTGTGCGGTGGCTCCTTTGGGTACCGTTAGGAACACCGTCTGATTTGGTAGGGTCAGTCTGGTGGCTGTGTCAAGGCGGTCATATGAGATTAGGATGTCAGTGGCAGGAGTGCTTACAAGCCATCGATTACCCGCTCGTTCTACCTTAGTCTCCATGTCCTCGTCTTTTACAGACATGCTGGCTTGGCATTTTTGCTCAGGGGATTCGGCCCTCAAGCCGCAGAGGTAATTGGCGACATCTCTAATAAAAGGGTTGCTGGGGCAGACCCAATGGATGTCCCTAGTTTTGGTGCACATTTTTAAATTGGGGACAAGATAGAGTGAGGAGTGATCGTTGTGATAGGCAAATAAGGGTGGTGTTTTGAGGTGAATGTGTGTATTGGCTTTCCAAAACCCAACATTCAACACTGCCTTCAACCTGTATATGTTCTGTCTCTATGATAGGCAGGTTGAGGATGAATCCTATCTCTAGCTTGTGTGGGTCTACAGAAATTGGGATTGCGCTGCCAAGACTATATGCTAGGTGTATCTGAGATGGCTGTACAACAGTGGCATTGCATATCGCCCCATCCTGCAATACCTCATGGCAAACTACAGAGATCAGTCTGGTCGGGAAGGTGAGAAACCCCCCTTCCATACTGTTGTCTCTGTTTAAGGACGAGGGCAGTTAAACTGATGACTGGAATGGTCAGTTCAAAGAGTGGTCGATTACAGTTCAAGGAGTGGTCAAGGAGTGGTCGATTACAGTTCAAGGAGTGGTCAAGGAGTGGTCGATTAACATACCCAATGGTTGGCGAGCAGTCACCTGTATCGGGGCGTAAGTCAAGTTCTGAACAAGCAGATAGGCTGAGCGATGTTTTTACTCCGGCAGCGGTGTGCCGCCGAGTGTCAAGCCAAGTTTCCCGAAGTGAGGCAAGGGATGGAAAAATGCCTGCGAACTAGGGATCTGCTGTCCCTTAAGAACAATGACTCGCAGGGGAGCCTCCTACCTTTCCGGCAGGAATAGTTTTAGCTTGACAGGCTTGTGGTATTGTCTGACCTGATGCCATGTGCTTTGGCTCAAGGGGGAAAGGGTAGTCTTTGGCGTTAGCCCGAGACCACAAGACCTGATTAACTGTGTCCAGCTGGACACCAAGTCTGACCAGGAAATCTGCTCCAACCAAGACTGGGGAAGAGAGTTGGGGAACCACACTGAAACATGCACAACTTCTCTCCTCCCCATGTGTACCAAGAGAGCACACATCCCTGTTGCCTTGATCAAGATTTGGGGTGTCTGTGCTGAAAGGAGCCGATGGCTCTGAGGTGTAAAGAGAGGAGGAGGGTCAAGTTGGCGCAAGTTGTAGAGGTCTTGGTACAAGCGTCTTCTCTCCTGGGGAGGGGAGACAACGGGATCTCGCAGTCGTGAGCTTCGAGGCGGAGGGAGTCCACGAAACAAGGATTGGCTTGCCTCCTCTGGGGTGCGAGAGTAATCTGCCCTTCTCCTGTCGGGAGGGTTAAGATTTCCCATCAGAGGTGGAGCGGCTCTGCGGTACAGGTCCTCATGTTGCCACGAGGAGTGTACTGGGGGCGCTCGATAGTCATCATTGACTAGATAGGAGGTTGGTTCTGTCAGGTTCTCAACGCACCTGGCCTGGATGATTGGGCCTGACATGTTCAACCTACTCATTTGGTGAACCAGGGCTGGTTCACTTCGCCCTGAGGCTGGGGGACCCCACTCTTGGGGGTTTTCCGACCGGGTTGGTTCTTGGCTGCTTGGAGACAAGACTCCGGGGCCGGGGGCACCTCCATCATGGTGAACCAGGGCTGGTTCACTTCCCCCTGAGGCTGGGGGACCCCACTCTTGGGGGTTTTCCGACCGGGTTGGTTCTTGGCTGCTTGGAGACAAGACTCCGGGGCCGGGGGCACCTCCATCACGGTGAACCAGGGCTGGTTCACTTCCCCCTGAGGCTGGGGGACCCCACTCTTGGGGGTTTTCCGACCGGGTTGGTTCTTGGCTGCTTGGAGACAAGACTCCGGGGTCGGGGGCACCTCCATCACGGTGAACCAGGGCTGGTTCACTTCCCCCTGAGGCTGGGGGACCCCACTCTTGGGGGTTTTCCGACCGGGTTGGTTCTTGGCTGCTTGGAGACAAGACTCCGGGGTCGGGGGCACCTCCATCACGGTGACTCCCCTTTTCTCTGAGGGATAAGCGGTCTGCACGCAGTATCTCATAACGACTTTGGAGGTCATCAAAATCCTGTTTCAGAGACGTGTTCTTATTCCTCAGGTCAACCCTTTTTTGTTGCAAATCTTTGATTTGCAGAGAAAATTGGCGATTATACACCAGAAACATTCGCCCTATAACCTCCTGCACCAAGCACTTTTCCTGACCGGAAGGGTTGGTTGCCTGCCTAATGAGCGTGTGCAACGCATCTTGGCAGTCCTGCAGGCTGTAGCTGCTGAGCCTACCTTGCTCATCTGACCCCAGGCGAATGAGGTCAGCTACCAAATCGCTCAGCGGCATGGATGGGTTCATACTGCACGTATGTGTCAGAACCCAAAAAAAAAAAAAAATTAGTGTTCTTGTTAATTGAGACTGCACAGGGTTCAACCTGTGGCTCAGTAAAAGCACTGGGTATCGCGTTACTGTTAGTAGTGTTCTGCAGTTTCTTCACCTACTCGAAACACTACGTTGGTTAGCGATCTATTGCTACTGAAAGGTTGTTAAATTCTACCACCTGCTACTACCACTGTAGAAACACACAAATACAACTCTAACTGGATGCTTGGCAAGGCAGAAGAAGTAGTTAATTCTATGGATCCACAAAACCTATGGATTTTGTCTAAATATTGCAACAGCTGGTATATATCTGAGCCTCACACGGGGCACCATTTATGTTGTGCATGCAATAGGGGGTATAAATAGTTATTAGCGTAATTAATAATTATCAAAGATGATTATTAATTGTAATATTGTTATCAATTTTTTTGATTTATAATTGATAAGATAAACGGGGCACCACCGGATTAACCGGACTAATAACTATAAAAATCAGTCTCATTAAATAGTTGCCTTATAATTAACTCTATGTTTAAACATAATAGTTAAAAAGGGAACTGAAAGGAAGGTGTGAATTCGTACACAGGCCCAGTCAACCAGCTCTTTGTTGCAATACACAGACAAAATACCAGGAAACTTCTTAAAATACAAAGAGTTTATTGACAATCAGTAATCAATTTACAATCAATACTGTTGTTAATAATCTCAGCTAAACTACAACTAAATGAACACAAACAAGTAAACCAAGGAAACGGTGTAATAAACAGACTACTGGATGAATGTAAACAGATGAAACCAAGCTTACAGTGGGGTTGTATATAGGTGTGTGTGTGTGTGAATGTGTGAATGTGTGTATATGTGTGTGTGCGCGTGCGTGCGTGCGCGAGTATGCGGGCGTGTGCGCGCAGGAGGTCACAAGATGGCGGCTACGCCGGGACAACAGGACCTCCCCAAGATGGCGGCCAGACCGTGATGACGTGTCAAAACGGCGGCCGCGCAGGAACGTGAGGCTACGTCACTAGCGGTCTCGCTGTGACGGCCCACTTACGGATGCCGGTGCGTGGGACAAGATGGCGACTTGTCCACGACACGTGATCCGGAACAAAGAAGCACAATCGCGCGCAGAGTGTCGTGTGGGTGTTTATGTGAATGAATGTGCAGATGATCGTAACAGGCAGATTGGAAACGGAGCGCGAGAGAGAGAGAGAGCGAGAGAAAGAGAGAGAGAGAGAGAGAGAGATCAGCGCTCAGTCAGCTGATCACAATAACAAAACAAACAGTGCAACGGATGCGGCGATCCGTACAAACACGTTAAACACTAATACAAATAAAAATAAAACACAATTAGTATTCACTAATAAAACACAACTAGTATTCACTGCCCAGAAGATAACCTCTTACTGTGATGCAGGTTGGAGTTGCGATGATACGGAGTTTGTTGATCCGGGTCTCGTTGATCCGGACTCCGTTGATCTGGAGCGCAGCACGTCCTTTGCTGGCGGTCCAGGGGCTAGCGGTTAGCTAGTATCCTCTCACAGTCCGTGGCTCGGAGGGAGAGGGTCGCGACAGGAGAAGGAAGGGGGGAAACGGCGTTTCTCGGCTGTCCTTCTTTTATAGGCGTTCGTCGCCTACTTCCGCGGGAAAATACGTTTGGTCCGGGGGGTGACCGTCGGCAAACGGAGGTAGAAGAAAGGTCTCGGCCAGCGATGATTTCTTCTTTCAGGCCTTCTGGAGATGCGCGCTAACTTTTCACTCAGGACTACTCGGTGGGAGCAGGCGGGTTGAGTGAGAGTGGATGTGCTTCCGATCGTCACGCCCGTCAGCGCGACTGGAAAGAGCGCCGTCCTCAGGTATACGCGTGTATTTATAACCTCAGTGTTGTCACCGCCCAGTGACACACTGCAGCCAATCGGAGTCCGCTTTCGGGGGGACCCCTGCTGGGGAATACCTGTGACGTATTGACGTATGTCTGCTGGATCCGCCGGAAATGCAGGGGCGCTGCTGAGCAACGCCAGGGGCCCCATTGTGTAGGGAGCCACGTGGTGGGGGGTTTCTATTGTCTTAGGGGACCATGTGTTCAAACACTCATAGTCAGGCTTCAGGCCTCAGGCCTGAAACTCAGTCTTATGATGGCGAGGCACAACAGTAGATAGTGGATTCAGGAAGAAATCAATATATTCCGCTATGTGGCAGGTTTCACTGCCACAATCAGACACAATGGGTCTGCCTGGAGGTAACTTAAAAGGAATTGTCCAGGATTCCGGATTCTTGTGGATTTTGGGAAGAATGTAAAACCGTCTTTCTCTGGGTTGTAAATCCCCTTTTAAATATTCAGTTTGTTTGTCATTAAGGAATTTTTTAGTTTTTAGAGTATTTAAAATATTATCAATTATAGGGATTGTTTCTAGAAATATGGGTTTTTCTAATTTTTTATAATAATTTGTATCATCCAATTGTCTTTGAGCTTCAAAAATATATTGCTCTCTATTTAGAATAACTACTGCTGAACCTTTATCAGCAGGTTTAATAACTATGTGTTTTGCATTTTTTAATTCTTTTAAGGCCTGGACTTCTTCAATTGATATATTTAATATTTCTCTAATTGGTCTAAAATGATTTTTAAATATTTGTTTATCCTGTTTGACAGATCTAAAACCTCCTGAGGTAAGCTCTCTGGTGGAGGTGTCCAGGTTGAAGTCCCTGTGAACGGTTGTACATTCCTCTCCACCGAATCCGTGAAAAAAGACGCCAGTTTAATTTTTCTGTGGTAATTCTGTAGGTCAAATTGAAATTGTTTTTTCTGGTTTTTGATTACATTACACGTTGGTATGAATTGTAAGCCCTTACTAAGGAGGCGATGCTGCGGTGCCGACAGAGTGAAATTCTCTGCCAGCACCACAACATCGCCAGTAGATGGAGACCTCTGCTCATAAGTGCCCTCTCTATCCGGCCTTAGAGGGCTCACAAGTTTACCTGAGCCGCCCAGTGTTCAATCATCTGGACTGCAGTTTTTCTGGTCCAGTGGATATTGTCACTTTCTGTTTGAAACTCCCTGTGTGGGAGGAGGCGGAGGAAGGGCATGTTTTTTTCTATGTGTCTGTTTAAAAGGTGCAAAGTGGTTTTATCAGCTGCAGGGAGGCCAGAGGAGAAATTTATAAGGGGAATCCAGATTTCTGAAAAAGGGAATTTATTTTTAGCTGCTCTGACTGCTCCCTGCAGCTGTTTGATAGATGTTTCCTTGGCTTTTTGGCTCCTGTGATTTAAGCCGAATGCCAAAATGACCTTTACCACTGTAACACTGCTTGTTGCTTTTTTAATCAGAGCCTCTGCATGTCTGAAATTAGCTCCGGGATAGCTGTCAAATTGTAAATCAGCAGCCTGATAAGGGGGGACTCTGGCCAGATTTGAGTCCCCTATTATCAGCCATTTTTTGCGGACACTGAGTCCCCAATCTACCATTTTTCTGTCTGTATTGACATGTCTGGTAGGTCTAAATGTTGCTGTTTTTGGAGTGGAGGTCTGATTAAGAGTGTGTGTGTGGGTCTCATCATCAGGAACTGCCTGATGGTGAATCTGAGCTGTGACTACTTGTCTTGCCCTATCTGATGTGATCTGTGTGGATGTGGGAACTAAGGGGGGTGTGGGTGGGTCCCTCCGGACCCTGGGAGGTGTGGAACCAAACAGATCCTCCAGGTCCTCGTAGATGGAGCTCCTCCGAGGCCCTGCTCCAGTGCTGACAGGTGAAGGCTCCTCCTCCTCCTCCACCTCGTTCAGGAGCAGGTCGTCTGTGAGTACAACTCCTCTGGGCTGCCTCTGTCTCTGCTCTCTCTGTTCCCTGGGAGGCTGTGGTGCTGGGGTTTGGGAGCCCTGGTCCCTGGATGGCTCCTCCGGTGGGGGCTGGGGGGTCGGGGCCCGCTCCTCCCTCACAGTCTCAGTCATTGTGGATACTGTGACTCTGTTTGATGGTGGCGGCCTAATATTGCGTCTTGCCGTTTCAGGTGGAGGAATTGGTTCTTCCCTCGACACGATGAGGTCCTCCGCCTGTTCCAGAGTCTCCCGGGTGATGTGTGGGAGATTCCTTTTGGCCCATCTGATCGCTACCTGGAAAGCAGATCTCCAATCCGGGATTAACACATCTGAGACATCCTCTAACTGGGTACGTAACTCTGCCTCATAATGTTCCTTCAGAATAATCAGAGTTGTAAATCCCCAGTTATCTGCATTCCCTTTAATCAATTGTAAAGTCCTATCTGAGGGAGATGCAGGTCGGATTGAAGTGGCTAATGTCTCTGTCATTCTGGCAATCATTTTAGGGGGTTGTTTCCCCGGTTTAGGGTCTACATTTTGGAGGTGATGAATCACTCTAATTATGGAGTAAAATTTTCTGATAAGGCGGCCAAACTGTGGATCCGCTGGTTGTCTTCTAACATTATCAGAGTCTCTTACCCGCGGGGAAAAGGATCGGGGGGTAGGTCTCCTGGCTGATGGGGGTGGAGGTCCGCTGGCAGGTCTCCAGTATCCCTGGCGGACCACCGCTGCATAGGAGCGGGATTGTGGATTGTCATGGCGAGAGGACCTGAGAGGAGGCACTGGCAGGTAAGGGTAGGGGACATCCCGCCTCCTGTGGCGGTAGACGGGAGGGGCTCTCGCCCTCCTCTCGACGGACCTCTCACCGTGGAAATTCTGGACCTCGTGGGGTGAACGGGCCCATCTGCGGCCTCGGCGCTGGACCCGAATCCACCCATCCTCCCGATTGTTCATGCTTCTTTTCTTTAGCCAAAATCTTCTTTATTTTAATTCAAAGTTCAAATAAAATGTTTTTTAATAAAACCAAATGTGGTGTCTGAATTATCTTTGTGAAAAAATATGTTTTTTAATTATCTTTAATAAAATCGAAAAAAAACCCGCGTATTTCAAAAATTCTTTATTTACAAAATATATATATATATATATGAACAAAATATATCAAAAACCTCAATAAAGGCAAAAAATAATAAGATAAGGTGTACCTTACGATGCAATAAAGCGAAGAACAACGTTTCGGCCCGGTTCGGGCCTTCTTCAGGTTCGATAAGGTGACACCGCAACTTGTCGCTGCGGATGGCTGGATGCGAGTGAAAAACCTTGCGCGGACTGAATACAAAATGGCGCTGTTCAGTCAGCTCCGCCTCCTAATTTAGGGCTTTTTGATAAGTCAATTTCGTTTTTTTTTTAAATTTTGTTAACTTTATTAACACAGTTGTTTAGGACCAACCCTGTAAGAAATAACATATAGGGCAGGGGTCTCAAACTCAATTTACCTGGGGGCCACTGGAGCTAGGGTCTGGGTGAGGCTGGGCCGCATCAGGTTTTCAACAAAAAAAACGCATTTATTAAAAACAGAAAAAAAAAGAAAAAAAAAAACTGTCTTCAATGCTTTTGCTTCTGCTATACCCTACACTTTTTCAGTGCTTTGGTTCCGGTTTTCCACAAGAAAAGCTCTGATAAAACATTCCACTGTTCTCAAATATCTTAATTTTTAATTTTCTACACAAAATAAGATGAAAAAATAAATAAACAAATAAAGAATAAAGAAAATAAATCAATCAATCAGTAATAAATAAATAAAATAATAATAAAACAGCAAATAAGAAAAACTTAAGAAACCACATATAGTTGGTGGGTAGAGAAATTATTTTTTTTTCAGATTCAAATTAACAGTATTAACAGTTATTTAACCTTTAACATGAACATTAATGAAACTTTCAACATGAACTGTTCTGAACATGGCTTCTCTTGCCTACTTTTGGCTAGAGGTCTGGCAGCGCTCAGATAGTTACAATAAGTGTCCGACAACATACTAGAAAGGAGAAATGAACGTATGTCTACCTTTAGCTTGAGATCGCTGTTTGTTGCGAGAGCCAATCAGTGTGGAGAGTCTCATAACGTTACTGCACACAGGTCCTGTGCGGTGTCCTGCAGGCTGCTGTGCCCGCTGCAGTTTATGGAAGACAGAGTTGACCGACAACCGTTTAACGACCAGGAGAGTTTATGTTTCGCAGCCGGCTCTGGAGGGAGAGAGCCGGTGAATCCCCTGTTTACTGACCGGGAGGAGAGAGCCGGTGAATCCCCTGTGAACTTCCCCTGACCGGGGGAATGGGACTGGACCGGAGTTCGCTGGCGGTTTACCTGACCGGGAGTTTCGGAGGGAGAGAACCGGGGGAAAACCGACGAGATTACATACAAAGTCAATGCAGACCGGAGGTTGTTTATTTTTTTCGCGGGACTGGACCGGAGGACTGAACCACTGCTAGCTGGCAGGCAGCCGGCTCAGAGCAGCAGCACTGAAGGAGAGAACTGGGGGAAAAACCCACAGTTTACCGGCGGCCGTTTACTGACCATGGGAGTATTTTTGAGTATTTTGCGATTATTTTTGTCGCTTTTGCTGTGAACACCCCTTTAGTCCACACAGCAGCAGAACAACAACAAACAGCGATCTCAAGCTAAAGGTAGACATACGTTCATTTCTCCTTTCTAGTATGTTGTCGGACACTTATTGTAACTATCTGAGCCTGTCAGTGTGAAAAAAATGCACGTTTATAGGGAGAACTAGGGAGAATGTGACGCCTCCAGAGGGTATCATGTACCCAGAAATGACAGCGGAGCTTCGGACTTTCAGAGCAGTACAGCGCAGTGATGGTGGTGATCTCAGTCATGGATGATGAGAGAAAAAGCAAAACAGGCGGGCTCGCTCGCGTATGGGCGGGACAAAATCGTGTCAATTGTGTCCGGTGTGCACACAGCTTTAAGCTGTCATTTCTGGGTACATGATACCATACAGCATCCATGTCAAACTCGCGCGGGCCGCACTAACATTAAACTTTCATATCAAGGCGGGGGCCTCAAACTAGCGTCCGGCGGGCCGCATTTGGCCCGCGGGCCGCGAGTTTGAGACCCCTGATATAGGGGAAAGAAATATAACGGAAAGAGAATTAACCCAACACTGTAAAAAACGAAGGAATATTTTATCCTTATTTCCGATAATTAATTTAAACAGATAGAAGTTCGAGTTCTTGAATGAAAAAATATGTTTATTCATTCAAGAATTCAAAAAGAATAAATTAGGGTTAATTCTTATTAGGGTTGGATAAAATTAGGGTTAATTTTGGTTAGGGTTAGGTAAGATTAGGGTTAATTAGGTTATGGTTAGGTAAGATTAAGGTGAGTTGTGGTTCAGGTTAGGCAAGATTAGGGCTATGGTTCTGTTTAGGGTTAGGGTTAGGGTTATGGTTCTGTTTAGGGTTAGGGTTAGGGTTAGGGTTCTGTTTAGGGTTCTGTTTAGGGTTAGGGGTTAGGGTTAGGTTAGGGTTAGGGTTAGGGTTAGGTTAGGGAAATCAAAGCAAGGTGCCCAGAGGTCCCCTGCCACGTGCGCTCTCCACCTAGGGTTGGTCACCCCCCTGACACCTCTACTATATTTAGTTTAAGTTATGGTTATATTGTTTTTTAGATTAATTTATCATATAATAGGGTTATATTTAACGTATAATTAGCAGGTTCGCCTTTGTTATATAAAGTATAAGGTTGGCTTTTGAGTGGCGTCGCGACGTTTCGCCATTATTGTGGCTTCCTCAGGCGTGCCACTCTTAGAGGATATGTTCCCTCTTCGAATTTCAGGAGCCAACTGAACCTGTATGCCTCACTCTCCTGATAAACTCCCTTTTTATAATTTAGTTATTTTGTTTTCCTTCTTTTAGGTTTCTAATCGGTAATTATTCTTTTTCCTTTATTTAGGTTTTAAGGTAAGTAATTAATTTGTATTCAGGTAAGTAACTTTTTCTTCCTTTCTAGGGTTTACAGGTAGGTACGTAATTTCGTTTCAGGTAAGTATTTTTCGTTTTCAGGTAGGTATTGTTTTCCTTTTTTCTACGGTTACAGGTAAGTATTCCAATTGGTTTTCCGAATAATTCAGATTTTTCCTTTTTTAGGTTTTCCCGATCAATAAAATTTTGATTATCCCAATTTGACTCCAATTATTGTCTTCCCACAAGTAAGCTTCCCAATCCCGTTTTCCCTTTCCAATTTCCCTTTTTCATCCCAATCCTAAATCCTCTTCCCGGAAGATAACCGATCCTCGTTTAGGTTCGGCTGGCAATGATCCAACTGTGGATTCATTGGGCTGTGCTCCCTGCTTGGGAGCCTTACCAGCTTCGTACCTCGCATCGTACTTTCCTTTAGGGTTGGACGGACCCAGGAGATGCGGAAATTTGGTCCTCTCGGGACAAAAAAAGTATGACCTTTTTTGGAAGAAATGCATTTTATGACCTATTTTGGACGACATACTATAGTATCACCTTTTTGGGACGACATGCTATAGTATGCCCTGTTTTGGAAGAAATGCATTTTATGACCTATTTTGGACGACATACTATAGTATGACCTTTTTTGGACGACATACTATAGTATGACCTTTTTTGGAAGAAATGCATTTTATGACCTATTTTGGACGACATACTATAGTATGACCTTTTTTGGACGACATACTATAGTATGACCTTTTTTGGAAGAAATGCATTTTATGACCTATTTTGGACGACATACTATAGTATGACCTTTTTGGGACGACATGCTATAGTATGCCCTGTTTTGGAAGAAATGCATTTTATGACCTATTTTGGACGACATACCATAGTATGACCTTTTTTGGACGACATACTATAGTATGACCTTTTTTGGAAGAAATGCATTTTATGACCTATTTTGGACGACATACTATAGTAAGACCTTTTTTGGACGACATACTATAGTATGACGTTTTTTTGGACGACATACTATAGTATGACGTTTTCTGGACGACATACTATAGTATGACCTATTTTGGATGACATGCTATAGTATGACCTTCTTTGGATGACATACTATAGTATGACCTTTTTTGGAAGAAATGCATTTTATGACCTATTTTGGACGACATACTATAGTATGCCCTGTTTTAGAAGAAATGCATTTTTATGACCTATTTTGGACGACATACTATAGTATGACCTTTTTTGGAAGAAATGCATTTTATGACCTATTTTGGACGACATACTATAGTATGCCCTGTTTTAGAAGAAATGCATTTTATGACCTATTTTGGACGACATACTATAGTATGCCCTGTTTTAGAAGAAATGCATTTTTATGACCTATTTTGGACGACATACTATAGTATGACCTTTTTTGGAAGAAATGCATTTTATGACCTATTTTGGATGACATATTATAGTATGACCTTTTTTGGAAGAAATGCATTTTTATGACCTATTTTGGACGACATACTATAGTATGACCTTTTTTTTGGAAGAAATGCATTTTATGACCTATTTTGGACGACATACTATAGTATGACCTGTTTTGGAAGAAATGCATTTTAGGACCTATTTTGGACGACATACTATAGAAATGCATTTTATCACATATTTTTGACGACATACTATAGTATGACCTTTTTTGGACGACATACTATAGTATGACCTTTTTTGGAAGAAATGCATTTTATGACCTATTTTGGACGACATACTACAGTATGACCTTTTTTGGACGACATACTATAGTATGACCTATTTTGGACGACATACTATAGTATGACATTTTTTGGACGACATTCTATTGTATGACCTTTTTTGGAAGAAATGCAATTTATGACCTAATTTGGACGACATGCTATAGTATGCCCTGTTTTGGAAGAAATGCATTTTATGACCTATTTTTGATGACATGGTATAGAATGACGTTTTTTGGTGGAAATACTATATTATGACCTTTTTTGGACGACATACTATAGTAGGACATTTTTTGGACGACATACTATTGTATGCCCTGTTTTGGAAGAAATGCATTTTATGACCTATTTTTGACGACATGCTATAGTATGACGTTTTTTGGTCGAAATACTATATTATGACCTTTGTTGGACGACATACTATAGTATGACGTTTTTTTGACAACATGCTATAGTATGACGTTTTTTGGACGACATACTATATTATGACGTTGTTTGGACGACATATTATAGTATGACGTTTTCTGGACGACATGCTATAGTATGACCTTTTTTGGACGACATACTATAGTGTTACCTTTTTTGGTAGAAATGCATTTTATGACCTATTTTGGACAACATACTATAGTATGACCTTTTTTGATAGAAATGCATTTTATGACCTATTTTGGACGACATACTATAGTATGACCTTTTTTGGAAGAAATGCATTTTTATGACCTATTTTGGACGACATATTATAGGATGACCTTTTTTGATAGAAATGCATTTTATGACCTATTTTGGACGACATACTATAGTATGACCTTTTTTGGAAGAAATGCATTTTATGACCTATTTTGGACGACATACTATGGTATAGTATTAGCATTTTCTCTCCATTCTGTCGATAATGCATACTGTGTATGCGGATTAACAAATTCTGTGAATTTGTACATTGTGTTGTGTGTTTTTTTTAATTTTTTTATAGTTTTTTTATCTTCTTCAACTTTATTTTTCTTTTTCTTTATCTGTAACGCTGCAGTAACACACAAATTTCCCCGTTGTGGGATCAATAAAGTTTTATCTATCTATCTATCTATCTATCTATCTATCTATCTATCTATCTATCTATCTATCTATCTATCTATCTATCTATCTATCTATGCCCTGTTTTGGAAGAAATGCATTTTTATGACCTATTTTGGATGACATACTATAGTATGACGTTTTATGGACGACATGCTATAGTATGACCTATTTTTGGACGACATGCTATAGTATGACGTTTTTTGGACGACATACTATAATATGACCTTTTTTGGGCCACATACTATAATATGACCTTTTTTGGACGACATGCATTTTTATGGCCTATCTTGGATGACATACTATAGTCTTTTGCGTGGATGGGTTTGGTGAGTTTTAAAGCCAATCTCCAGAGTGAAGATGATAAAAGGCACTGGAGAAAACAACTTAGTGTGATGAGAGTTCATGGCAAAGATGGTTAGTCCTCTGGCCCTGCAGACACTTGTTCATGGTTCAAATCTATCTCTTGACATTTTTGGACTATTATGTTATTATAATATTTTGGTCGACATAACATAGTATGAACTTTTTTGGAAGAAAGGCATTTTTATGGCCTACTTTGAACGACATACTATAGTATGATCTATTTTTGACGACATACCATAGTATGACCTGTTTTGGAAGAAATGCATTTTATCACCTATTTCGGACGACATACTATAGTATGACCTGTTTTGGAAGAAATGCATTTTATCACCTATTTCGGACGACATACTATAGTATGACCTTTTTTTTTTGGAAGAAATGCATTTTATCACCTATTTTGGACGACATACTATAGTATGACCTGTTTTGGAAGAAATGCATTTTATGACCTATTTTGGACGACATACTATAGTATGACCTTTTTTGGAAGAAATGCAATTTATGACCTTTTTTGGACGACATACTATAGTATGACATTTTTTTGGAGGACATACTATAGTATGAAGTTTTTTTGGACGACATACTCTAGTATGCAGTTTTTTGGAAGAAATGCATTTTATGACCTTTTTTGGACGACATACTATAGTATGACCTATTTTGGACGACATACTATAGTATGACCTTTTTGAAAGAAATGCATTTTATGACCTATTTTTGACGACATGCTATAGTATGACCTTTTTTGGACGACATACTATAGTATGACCTATTTTGGACCACATACTATAGTATGACCTTTTTTGGAAGAAATGCATTTTATGACCTATTTTGGACGACATGCTATAGTATGACCGATTTTGGACGACATACTATAGTATGACCTATTTCGGAGGAAATGCGTTTTTATGACCTATTTTGGACGACATACTATAGTTTGACCTATTTTGGACGACATACTATAGTATGACCTATTTTGGACGACATACTATAGTATGACCTATTTTGGACGACATACTATAGTATGACCTTTTTTGGAAGATATCAATTTTTATGACCTATTTTTGATGACATACTATAGTATAACCTATTTTGGACCACATACTATAGTATGATGTTTTTTTGGCGACATACTATAGTATGACATTTTTTGGACGACATACTATAGTATGACGTTTTTTTGGCGACATACTATAGTATGACATTTTTTGGACGACATACATGACCTATTTTGGACGACATACTATAGTATGACCTTTTTTGGAAGAAATGCATTTTATGACCTATTTTGGACGACATGCTATAGTATGACCTTTTTTGGAAGAAATACATTTTATGACCTATTTTGGACGACATACTATAGTATGACCTTTTTTGGAAGAAATGCATTTTATGACTTATTTTTGACGACATGCTATAGTATGACCTATTTTGGACGACATACTATAGTATGACCATTTTTGGAAGAAATGCATTTTATGACCTATTTTGGACGACATACTATAGTATGACGTTCTTTTGGCGACATACTATAGTATGCCGTTTTTTGGAAGAAATGCATTTTATGACCTATTTTTGACGACATACTATAGTATGACCTATTTTGGACGACATACTATAGTATGACCTTTTTTGGAAGATATCAATTTTTATGACCTATTTTTGCCGACATACTATAGTATGACCTATTTTGGAAGACATACTATAGTATGACCTTTTTTGGACGACATACTATAGTATGACCTTTTTTGGACGACATACTATAGTATGACTTTTTTTGGAAGATATCAATTTTTATGACCTATTTTTGACGACATACTATAGTATGACCTTTTTAGGAAGATATCAATTTTTATGACCTATTTTTCGACATACTATAGTATGACCTTTTTAGGAAGATATCAATTTTTATGACATATTTTTGACGACATACTATAGTATGACCTTTTTTGGAAGATATCAATTTTTATGACCTTTTTTGAGCGCCATACTATAGTGTTAGTGTTATAGTATATAGTAGTATAGTTAGTGTTTCTTGGAGCACATACTATATGGCGTCTTTTTGATGACTATACTACTACTAAAAATTTATTCCATAGAATGTCACATCATAGTATAGCATTTCCTCTTTAAAAGCTCATACTATAGCATGTCAGAATACGCCATACCCAGCTTCCGAATCTGCCAAATGTCCCCCCCAAACCTGCTTCCAAAGGATTTGCACATTTGATCAAGAATCTAAGTTCGGGGTCGGACCAGATGCTGCGTTGGTTAAGACTTACGAGCAAACTACCTCCACTCCACCAGGAGTCCCATTATGGTAAGTAATTCTCTCTGTGTACTTTTATCATCTTCAGTATAGATGTTGGCCTTTTTAATTCAGAACAACAAGAGTTAGTTTTGATATTCAGAGGGCCAACCTACCCTTCCATGAAGCGTTTTCATTTTCTCATCTTCACTTTGGATGTTGGGCTTTACACGTCAACAAGCTTTGAACCCACAACTAGTTGCTTCTGGTCAGTTTTCTAACAGACTGAGCTACCCAGTCTGACAGAGGGATGGAGATCTTTTTCTTAGAGCTGTCCACCAACATATGGTTTTCTGACTTTTAAAAGGCTGGCACAGAGACTGAACCCACAACTGTGGAGTCTACAAACAGGTGTTTTACCTGGTGAGCCATTGAAAACCTGTCACACATGGTTCCTATGGTGAACCCATGACCCTAAACCTTCAGTAGAGTGTCTTAACCATTAAGTACATTAAAAACACTAACAACAGATAACAACTAATATTCACTGCCCAGGACATACCCTCTTAAAGTGATGCAGGCTGGAGTTGTGGTGATCTGGGGAGGGGTCACGACAGAACCTTCACATACAGCTGTAAAGGTTGTAAAAAATGGCAAAGTCCAACAGCCAAAGTGAATATGGTAAATGTGCCCAGAGAACAGTGCTGCCTGTAACCAACCTAAATGCTGAATGAAAGCTCTAAGTAACTTCTCCACTCTGTCAGTCTGAGTAGCTCAGTGTGTTAGAAGGCTGCCTGGGGTTTATTAGTCCTGGGTTCAAATCTTGAGTTCCACATCTCTTTATCTAAAGTCTCTGAGCTACAGGCATGTTCTTGTAGCGTGTTCACGGGTTATTTACCTGCAAAGTGTGTCTGGGACATTAAGGCTAAAGCAAGACATGAACAACCGTCCTGTTTTGAGCAGAAAATAATTCTTTCAGAGATTTATGAGGAAAAGTATTGATGTATGATGATAAGAGTAAAAAGTAAAATACTATAGAGTAAAAGAAATAATTAAGAGATGGTATGAATGCATATTGTATATTTTACAACCTAATGTCGTCACATTAATGCTCACAACTTTTTTTAATACTGTATATATATATATAATATAATAATACATTTACCATTCCTAATATTCCATGCAGTAAAGGGTTAAGTCACAGTCCACTGTGAATTAAAATGGAGATGGATCATGAACATCACGCACCTTCACGTCTCTTTTCTTTATTTCATCTTTTCTTCCTAATGTGTTCTGCTTGTGTTAAACACACAGCTTAACACGCTAACCTCTCAGAGGACGAACCCACAGAGAGAATGTTCTAAACGCTCTGACGCGTGGATTGGATTTGTCTGATATTCCGCCACCAGAGATCTCAGAGCTTTATTCTAGACGCTCTGAGTACAGAGGAAGCACAGAAGTCGACATCCTTAAGACTGTCCTCTTTACATTATTCATCAAACGCCACTCCTCTGTGCTTTCGTAAAACGCGTCCTCGCGGCAGCTAACTGAAGGTAAAATGTGGGATTGTTCTGATGAATGTTTCAGCGTCTCACGAGGACGATTTTCTGTGAAGGATCCAAACGACCTGAATATCCAACAAAGGTCACCGCTTCACTTCTGCTGCTTGGTGTCTTCAACTTTCAGAATCCTGCTAAAGAATGAATAAACAAAATAAAGCTGAATATTAACATGGAAACATGTAAAACACAAAAGCTGCAGTCACCCACACACATCAATGTTGAATCTTTCCTTCAGGAACGTCGTCCCATCATTCACTAGTTTCTCTCACTAGTTTTATACGCGACAATATCGAAACCATGATGTGGTTTAACCATAAAAACTCGGAGCCAGATAGTTTAAAACTCTTTAAAATTTAATTTAAAACGCACATGCTATCAACTAGTTTTATATTCTAGGTGGATTAAATGTTTAAAATCTATTATTCTTTTTCAGTTACACAATTTCACATTTTCTGTCAAAAAAGACAAACACACAAAATCATGATTTTGGTACAAATGGACTTTTAAATGACAAGAAACCAACATGAACACTAAATGTACATTTACAGACGTGATGCATGATTCTTAAAACAGTTTTTCTCAACGTGTAAACATGATGTATGTCGTTGAACGTTACAGAAAAAGAAGGTGAGCTGTAGAGACAGAGATAATCAGCAGAATGTTATTCTAGATCAGAAAGCTGGTGAATGCTGATGTTTCTGGCTGGAACTGGAGCGTAATCATCACGGAGATCGATCGGCCAAGGTCGACCAGGAGCTCTGCACCGCTCCACAACACGTGAGCCGCCAGGAAGCAGCTTTAATCACATTTGGATTTACAAGACAAAACCAATCCATTTCACATTTAGCCGCTGTTATCCCAGGTTAATCTGCACTGAGCAGGACGCGCGCTTAATACACATGGACGTCGCTGCGCTGAAATGGTGGAAAAACAAGGCAGACGACTGCTGACAGACAGGAAGCTGCTGTTGGTTTGTTTGTTTGTTTGTCACAGACAGCAGAAGAACAAACAGCCTTCACACAATGTGAAATACACATTTCAATGAAGAAGTCAAACATTGACAAAATGACAGAAACAGTCAGGTTTTTATTATCTCCTCAACATCACGACAAAAACAACTTATATTAGTATAAGTGACTTTATGTGGAGCTGGTATGTTGTGTTTCATCATGTTTTATATGACAACCGATCAGAGACACGTTTAGTGACGTCCTCAACTTCACATTGTTTGAACATTTCACTTTTAGACATCAGCAAAATGTCTTTAAAATCTGGTACCAGAAAAATAAAAAAATAAAAAAAACATGCTATGAACTAGTTTCATATTGTAGGTGATTGAATGTTGACAATTTTTCATTTTTTCCAATTATACCATTTGATATCTTGTGCACAATTTTGTAAAAATAAAAGGTAAAAAAGGACAAAATGTGTTAGTATTTATATTATTAATATTTTGTATTTAAAGCTTACTTTCTCATCTCGTAAACCTTCTTTTGTGTATAATATATATATATATATATATATATATATATATATATATATATATATATATATATAATAAAAGAAAGTGTCAAAAAGTTTTCTAATGCTAAAGCATAATTATGTATTAAATAACATCATTGCACAATAAATTAATTCATAATTTATTTTTCCTTTATAATCATACACTACATTAAATTTCTCATTCTTTAAACTTTCCAATAATATTTTGATAAATGTTCTGTTTGCATGTTCCATTTCTTTGGTTTTCAAATGTCACTTTATCTTGAAATAATCTGTGTGTGTGTGTGTGTGTGTGCGCGCGTGCGTGCGTGCGTGCGTG
>JAYKQN010000054.1:237500-240000 GCA_036785175.1 Eupleurogrammus muticus | reverse complement strand
TTATGAGGTCACATGACCTGTCCCTTTAGCTCATGGACATTTAACACGTGAACATCATTGTCTCGGTCGTATCAACGTCGTATTTCATTTAGAATTTTGGAAATCTTTTTTACAAAATAAACTCTTTAGCTCTCACATTTTTTTTTAATATTAATTCATATTTAGGCCATTTTAAGTAATAAAACTGTATGTATGTGCTGTATGTGGATGCAGTACAGTACAGTTTTTATGCACAATTACAACTTTGACATAAACGAACTATAATTAAATCTGCTGTTTGTGTCAGTGACACGAAGCTGTAAAACATATTTCTGTAGATAATTAGCTAATTCAAAAAGGAATATTATATGAAAGTTTACTCTGACAACGTCACTGATTAAACTACTAAATGAAAAATATGCGTTATATAACGTTTGTGTTGTTAGTTTAGCTGCAGAGGAGGGATCCGTCTAACACCTGGAAACAACCAGTCATATGATGATATGATGTGATGAAGCCTGCTTCTCTGCTCTGGTAACAACCTCCACAGACAACACTGACCTTCAGCCATGTTTGCTGGACATTGTGGGATCTCACAGACCTAAAACGTGGGAACACACGGTCCGTGGACAATTAGAGTGAACTCGCTGCTGCACAACAACACCACCAGGCCAGAAATTGACTCTTCCAGCGCGTCGCTGCCGGCATGAAAACACGGCCCATTATCTAATTTATTGCTTTATTTTGTCAATTACCTGAAGAGCCGCCGCTAATAGGCTTCGCTGCGGCTAATGGAGACTTCATCACGGCGCTCACTCGCCAACCTGGAGTCGTCGGGAATTATTGGATCCTCCAGCTCTGCATCGCCGGCGACATGAGGGGAGGACAGGGATCTGCTGGAGAGAATGAGCAGAACTCAGCTTCACAGCGCTCAGACAGGTTTCTGTGGTTCATAGAGGAACAGCAGGATTCTACAGGAACGTCTGTGTTCAAGGTTCAGCACAGAACATGTTCCAACATGATCATTTTACTAACTTTTCTGTTTGTGTTGTTACATATGTTATAAACTATCAGTTAATATATGATATATATATATAGACATTACACACGTCATACAACCTGAAGCTCACGCTGATGCTTGAAGCATCGTGAGAAACGAGGCTCAGGCTCAGCATCGATGTGACTGAACGTGTGAAGGTTCTGGTTCCTCTTCATCAGAACAGCTGAACATGATGTCGGGTCTTTCTGTCAGCTCAGCCTTTAATAACCTCACAGCTCAGTCTGTCAGACTCAATCACACTTTGAGCTCCGTGTTTTAAACTCTGCATCGTCTTCATTTCAAAATCAGCTTCAGTCTCCAGATAAAAATAAACTGTTCTCAGTCACAAGAGTTTACTAAATATTATTATTATCAGAATAGTTCCTCTATGGAGCTTTTAGAACATTTGAATTAAAAAAATATTGCACTTCTATAAAAATGTGAAGATTAAATGAAAAACAGCAGAAAAGTGAACGTCCTCCACAGAGACCAGTGCTGATGTGATAATAGAGTCAAGGTTTATTTCACACGTCGTTTCTTTTGACTGGGCAGAAATCTGTGAGGATTGAACTGATGGAGAGTTGGATTTTTTTTTTATTCCATGAATCTCTGCAGATGCTCAGGTCAAAACCTGAAAATGTTTTTATTGCCTAGAAAAGTGGAGAAAAAATATAAAATATAAATAAACCTCAGCATGAACTTATTTAGAATGTTATATTAGATCAGTGGTTCTCAAAAAGTGATGTTCTGTCAGGGGGGGGAGCGTTAGACCTCGGGGAACATTATTTTTTATTTTTTGCAGTTGCACCTCCACTCCATTAGGGGGCAGCAGAGTGTTCGCAGGGAGCATACAGCACAGAGTATGAGTATGAAGTGTAGACACCACGTGTAGCAGACCCTCATCTTAATAATCTTACTGAACAGGATTTGGATTTTCTTTTGACACCAAATATCAAATAGTGTAACTGAAAAAGAACAATAATCAACGTACAACATAAAACTAGTTATTAGCATGTGTTATTTTTTTAACTATCCGGTAGAACGTTTTTCACGTTTCTCAGCACTTTTGGCTCCTCTTATACAGAATAATGATAATAGTGTAGTAATGATTCTCTACATGTGAACAGGTTATCACACAGCTCCTTGTGTAAATGCTATAGATGTTTTTTTCAGTTTCTTTGTGAACACAGAAATAACAGCGACTGGGAGCTCAGATGAAACTTTTATAGGAGTTAATTCTCGTGTAAGAAGCAGATTTATTACCATTAAAGCAGGAAGAAGCATGTTTACCCTCAGAGGAGCCACTTTTTCTTCAGAGTCAACACTTCTCCAGGGTGGAGGTCAATAAAAGATGCATATTTTATTTGGCTGTGCAACACTATGTAATTTATGTTTCTCATATATATTTACAATAAGCTGATGCAGCCGGACGAATGAGATCCCAATTTATCCTCAGCGGGGGCCATTAAAGCCTGGAGCTGA
>JAYKQN010000054.1:187500-232500 GCA_036785175.1 Eupleurogrammus muticus | reverse complement strand
ACAGTGACTCACACTGATTTTTTTCCACTTCAATAATCCGTGCGTGAGCATTTTCCTGATGAGCAGGAGAGATGTAAAAAATGCCTAAATGTAAATAAAGGGGAATAAGATCAGCTGCTTGTCAGGAAAATTATCTCTTAACTCATGGATGTAAGAAGTGGAAAAGGTCCATGTGAGGGACTCCAATAAAAAAAATCCTTTAATGAGCAGCAGGGAACCAAAGTGAGTCCCAGAGGTCATGTGATCACAGGACGCCGCCCACATGACTCTTGTCTGTGTACACGTGTTTCTGATAACCCAGTCCTGTGGGCGGCGGCCTGTGATCACATGACCACATGGTTCTCTATTCCTGCTCATTAAGGGTTTTTTATTTTATCACACTGACTTTGACCTGATCCCATTTCACTCCTCTTCACATCTTGGTGATTTTATCGTCTTTCCCCTCGTATTTACCCATCATTGTAGATGTGTGGGTAACGTTACTGTGATCTTACTGCGCTGTGGTTACAGCTGCTGTAAAGTTCTGGGGAGTTCTGTGCTGTTTGTCCCGGAGCTGAAGCGACCAGAGTCCTGGGAGAAGCAGCATTATGGAAGAACAGGAGCAGGGAAGTGGCAGGAAGCAGATCTTTGATGAGGCCCCGCGAGTTTTTGCTCTAACGAGAAGCCTGGTTCGTTCCAGCTCCGCCGAAGACATGACCGACGGCCGTAATTAAAAATCACAAAATCACCATTCTGCTTCATGCCTCCTCTAACACAAACCCAGCAGGAAATCTCAGCAGCACAAAGGGAGACGGCGCTATCAAAGGCTCGATTTTCAACGGAGCCAGAAACTCGTGTTTTACTCTGTAATTAGTCATTTCAGCGACCAGGGAGAAGACGGCAGCGAGAGGGATGCATCATGGTAAATAGTCTGGGTTAAACATCAACAAGCTCCATTAATCACTATTTTAAAACCATTTCAGAAAATGTGTTTTACTCTGTGAGACAGAAGCGGTTTCCTTGTTGCTTGTGAAACGAGGCAGAAACTGATGGTCTGGATGGAATTAGCATCGATTCATTTATTAGCTATAAGCTACATATACGTCAGTGTCATGTGATGGCTTCCTAAACACTCGTCCTGTGGTTTTATTTTTATTAATGTTACAGGCTGATGAACGTGAATTCAGGAAACATTGAGATCATTGACTGTTTTCTTCTATCTTCATATAGAACTGTTCTATTTAACTGTTCTAATGTGGTTTCCATCGTGTTCATCTTTTATTTTCAGCCTGTTTCAGCCTGTCCACTGCATTAAACTGACTTGACCATGATGGAGCTTCTGTTTTGTTTTCAACAGTAAAACTTCATCACAGGTGGAACCAGACCAGGTGGAGCTGGTTCTGTTTGTTCTGGAGCTTCAACATCATCATCATCTTCATCATCTCACCATCAGGAATGAATCAGATCTCTCCTGCTTCATTTAACCAAACAGGCGAAGCAGTAAAGTCCAAACTCAATCAAAAAAAGAGGCTAAAAGTTCTTTATTTACTGTCATTATAAAATGGTTCTGGCTGAGTAAACTCATCTGGATCATCTTCCAACAATCATGATCCTTCTACTCAAACTGACCTGTCATCATCACTGTTTTATCCTGGTTCTGCTGCACTGAGACATTTTCTGTCACAGTAAAGTTTTCTGAAGAAAACACAACAGCCCATTATTTCAGCACAAACATGTCAACAGCACGTTTCTCTGGTCTGTGGATTCTATTCTTACCTGGGAACAAATCTCAAAACAAAAACACAAACATTGGTCAATGTCAGAATCTTTGTCAAATCTGTGTAAGTGGGTTTAGAAAAAAAAAAACTCTTCCTACGAACGAGGCCAGTGAATTATTCATCATCATGACTGACTAGAACACATATAAAACAAACATATAAAACCAACATATAAAACATATATTCACTTGTTTTCTAAATTACTAAAAGTAAAAATCACTTCCAGCTGATTGTCAGGGATTTGTGACATTTTAAACATCTCACAGCTTTTTTTCTGTCTGTTCTCACACATTAAATCAACCCACAGATCATCAGTTTACTATTATAGAAGAATAAAGAAACCAGGAAATAATCAGAGAACAGAAGCTGAACCAGAGAATCTGGACATTTTAGAATTAAATGTAGGTGATTGATCTATTAATTGATTAATTAACGAGTGCTAATACATGGCTCAATGACATCTCGTTTGTCAAGATGAGAAAGTCTTATTGTATAATTTATTTATTTATTTATTTATTCATTACAAAAATCTGTATTTGTAAAATCTAATATTAAAATACTAAATGTTTAATCCACCTAAAATGTAAAATTAGTTGATGGCATGAATTTTAATTTTGTAAGTTTTTCGGGTATATATACATATATTGTCTTAAAATGTTTTGAACTGACTAATGATTAAAATAAATCATAAAGAAAATAAAGGGCCTTTTTGCTCTGAATGTGACAAACTCACATTAGCATCATTTATTATTTATTCATTTCACGGTGGAGTAAAAGCTCAAACCTGTTTATTCATTCATCATCGTATAGGTGACGAATATAATCATCAATCAGTATATTATTACTGAATGTTCACATTATAGTGTTATAATGAGCCTGGTGATCTAACACATGGTGTTTATGCACATGACCTGAAAAACACTAAAGTCATTACATTAAAGTCTTATATTTTCATGGATTGTAGATAAAATAACAGGGATGTGCGTTATGCAGAACATGGTTGTTTTAACAACCTGAAAATGGTAAAGAGACACGCTGATAAAGCACAGTTTAAACTGAAGGAAATCAGCTACACAGCTGAGTTTAAGACATAAGACAGGTGGTACGAGTTGGAGGAAAGACTGGATCAGTGGATCACAGAGCAGAGACTGGATCAGTGGATCACAGAGCAGAGACTGGATCAGTGGATCACAGAGCAGAGACTGGATCAGTGGATCACAGAGCAAAGACTGGATCAGTGGATCACAGAGCACAGACTGGATCAGTGGACATATATCTATGTGTGTCTATATCAATGTGTGTAAATATCTATGTGTGTATATATCTATGTGTGTCTATATCTATGTGTGTGTATATCTATGTGTATATATCTATGTGTGTATATATCTATGTGTGTCTATATCTATGTGTGTATATATCTATGTGTGTATATATCTATGTGTGTATATCTATGTGTGTATATATCCATGTGTGTATATCTATGTGTGTATATATCTATGTGTATATATCTATGTGTATATATATCTATGTGTATATATCTATGTGTATATATCTATGTGTGTATATATCTATGTGTGTATATATCTATGTGTGTATATATCTATGTGTATATATCTGTGTGTGTATATATCTATGTGTATATATCTATGTGTGTATATATCTATGTGTATATATCTGTGTGTGTATATATCTATGTGTATATATCTATGTGTGTGTATATATCTATGTGTGTATATATATCTATGGGTGTATATATCTATGTGTATATATCTATGTGTGTGTATATATCTATGTGTGTATATATCTGTGTGTATATATCTATGTGTATACATCTATGTGTGTATATTTCTATGTGTGTATACATCTATGTGTGTATATTTCTATGTGTGTATATATCTATGTGTATATATATCTATGTGTGTATATATCTATGTGTATATATCTATGTGTGTATATATCTATGTGTGTATATATCTATGTGTATATATCTATGTGTATATATCTATGTGTGTGTATATATCTATGTGTGTATATATCTGTGTGTATATATCTATGTGTATACATCTATGTGTGTATATATCTATGTGTGTATATATCTATGTGTATATATCTATGTGTGTATATCTATGTGTGTATATATCTATGTGTGTGTATATATCTATGTGTGTATATATCTATGTGTGTATATCTATGTGTGTATATATCTGTGTGTATATATCTATGTGTGTGTATATATCTATGTGTGTATATATCTATGTGTGTATATCTATGTGTGTATATATCTGTGTGTATATATCTATGTGTATATATCTATGTGTGTATATATCTATGTGTGTATACATCTATGTGTGTATATATCTATGTGTGTATATCTATGTGTGTATATCTATGTGTGTATATATCTGTGTGTATATATCTATGTGTATACATCTATGTGTGTATATATCTATGTGTGTATATATCTATGTGTATATATCTATGTATGTATATCTATGTGTGTATATATCTATGTGTGTGTATATATCTATGTGTGTATATATCTATGTGTGTCTATATCAATGTGTGTAAATATCTATGTGTGTATATATCTATGTGTGTCTATATCTATGTGTGTGTATATCAGTGTGTATATATCTATGTGTGTATATATCTATGTGTATATATCTATGTGTGTATATATCTATGTGTGTCTATATCTATGTGTGTGTATATCAGTGTGTATATATCTATGTGTGTATATATCTATGTGTATATATCTATGTGTGTATATATCTATGTGTGTATATATCTATGTGTGTATATATCTATGTGTGTATATCTATGTGTGTATATATCCATGTGTGTATATCTATGTGTGTATATATCTATGTGTATATATCTATGTGTGTGTATATCTATGTGTATATATCTATGTGTATATATCTATGTGTGTATATATCTATGTGTGTATATATCTATGTGTATATATCTATGTGTATATATCTATGTGTGTATATATCTATGTGTGTATATCTATGTGTGTATATATCTATGTGTATATATCTATGTGTATATATCTATGTGTATATATATATGTGTATATATCTATGTGTGTATATATCTATGTGTGTATATATCTATGTGTGTATATCTATGTGTGTATATATCTATGTGTATATATCTATGTGTGTATATATCTATGTGTGTATATATCTATGTGTATATATCTATGTGTGTATATATCTATGTGTGTATATATCTATGTGTGTATATCTATGTGTGTATATATCTATGTGTGTATATATCTATGTGTGTATATCTATGTGTGTATATATCTATGTGTGTATATATCTATGTGTGTATATCTATGTGTGTATATATCTATGTGTATATATCTATGTGTGTATATATCTATGTGTGTATATATCTATGTGTGTATATCTATGTGTGTATATATCTATGTGTGTATATCTATGTGTGTATATATCTATGTGTGTATATATCTATGTGTATATATCTATGTGTATATATCTATGTGTGTATATATCTATGTGTGTGTATATCTATGTGTGTATATATCTATGTGTATATATCTATGTGTGTATATCTATGTGTGTATATATCTATGTGTGTATATATCTATGTGTGTATATATCTATGTGTATATATCTATGTGTATATATCTATGTGTGTATATATCTATGTGTGTGTATATCTATGTGTGTATATATCTATGTGTATATATCTATGTGTATATATCTATGTGTGTATATATCTATGTGTGTGTATATCTATGTGTATATATCTATGTGTATATATCTATGTGTATATATCCATGTGTATATATCTATGTGTATATATCTATGTGTGTATATATCTATGTGTGTATATATCTATGTGTGTATATATATGTGTATATATCTATGTGTATATATCTATGTGTATATAAACCCTCCCCTATAGTTAGGTTCCTTATGTGTGTGTTAAATACAGTAATGACACACAGAACTCAGACTGAGTCTTTTATTATGGAGCCTTATGGTCGTGAAAATACGGTAAATGTACATTAATGGAACCCAGTGGAGCGGGACACTTTACTTCTTTTCCCAGCAGAAAACTCAGAGTTTATGTCTCTAACTTTAAGAACATTTACTGGAAGCTGCCGATGGGGAAATAAAAACCTCACAGAATGAGACGTGGAGGAGAAACAACATGTTTCTGTTGTCTGGAAACGACACGAACCAGAGGAATATGACTAATGCACAATGTGGATCCGACTGATGGGTTTGCTCAGTGCTTATTTGCTGAATAGTTTGATTTTCTCATTACAGGATCCTCTTTTCATCGCGAGTATTTAGCCGTCGTATTGAAGTAATGGATACGAAGGAGCAGCAAGAATAATGCATTGTATTATGTTGTCATCTGTGTATAATAAACACTCTGCTGCTGAGATGAGCTGAGGAAAAGGATGGAAAAGGAAAAACCTGTTTTGTTCATTTACTAATATTTGCCTGAAGAGACATTTTATTGAACACGAACAAAGAGTCGGATCAGAAATCAGATTTAATCCGACTCACGTTTCGACTCGTCACAAGCAGGGATCCCTAATTAAAAACTTCATCAGCGGACGCCGTCTCCTGGGCCACGTCAGGTAGTTTTATTCAGGTTTTAATCACACGTTGCATGCTAATTATGGGATATAAAGCTAACATTTACCGGTGGGGACACCTTTTCATTTCACGCAGAGATGCTCACTTGTGTTTTGAACAACGATCGTGTCTGTTAGTGCGTTAAACAAGGACGATAACGTCAGGGCTTAATTAGATATTTACCAAATCTGCTAAATATCTAACAACTGATGCAAAAGCAGCGAGGAGCAATTTGTCTAAGTCAAATGAGATTGGCACAGTAATGGATGGATCACAGTGTGAAATCTGCACGTGACGGAAAGCTGAATGAAAAGTGGAGTATTGGGTTTGTTGTATTTTCTAGAATCTCTGAGACTTGAAACATACGAGTTACACAAATCTTCAACTCAACTTTATGTATAAAGAGCTTCAAAAACAACCTCAGCTGCAACAAAGTGATGAACTGGGTTAAAAACGATGTAATAATTGAAATCGAAGTTCTTCTGTGTGATGAAAGCTTTTTAAATTCCTTCTCCCTCCAACACGTAACACGACTGAGGACGAGTAAAATTCCCATAACGTGATGTAGCTGCCGAGAATAAAAAGAATGAGCGTTTCCGATCAATAAAACTCTGGCAAACGCTGCAGCCGCGTTCATTAAAGCTTTTTATAAAACACATCTTTCTTCATGGATACTTCAGGGCCCTACATTAAACGGGATTAATTCATTAACCTCCCGCTAGTTTCAGAGGACCTGCCTTAGACGGACGTACTGACAATGACCCGTTCACTTAGAGCAGTGGTTCTCAAATAGTGGAGCGCGGCCCCCGGGGGGGCTGGAGGCTGCTTCAGTGGGGGCGCATTTGACCTAGGGGAACTTGCTTTTTTACTTTTTTTATTTAGATTTTTTTTTTACGTCCTAGAATAAAGTGTTAGTGCACCTCCACTCCATTAGGGGGCAGCAGAGTGTTCACAGGGAGCATACAGCACAGAGTATGAGTATGAAGTGTAGACACCAAGTGACACCATGAAAACATATTTAACAGGGATGAGAAGACAGGCGGAGAGAGACGGAGATAAAGAGACAAACGAAAGTCTCCCAAAGCTAAGACAAGGAAATATGACGAAGCGTCTGTAGCGCTTGGTTCACTGTGAAAGACCGGTGTGTTACTGAGTCTGAAATGTTGGAGACAAAGACATTAAAGACATTACACCACAATCACTGATAAGACCATTTATGTAGTTTTATTTTTAGTATCATATGGTTTGACATGGTCATAGTTCAATTACATATATATATATCTGTGTGTGTATATAAACCCTATAGTTAGGTTCCTTATGGTTGTGTAAACACTGTAGTTGGATTAGTTTCACTGTTGAATCTGCAGCTTCCTGAAGGTCAGGTTCTAGCTCTGACTTTATTTCTCAGACTGATTCAGCATCGATGACTGCGACTGAAACAGAAATGATCCTAGCGACGGGAGGCGGGACTGCTGCGTCTCCACGGTAACGAGACGCACGGTGACAGGAAGCACAAGGATTAAACCCTGCTCTGGACTTCCTGTCCAGGTCTCACACACACACACACACACACACACACACACACACACACACGGCCTGTCAACTTGCTACTTGAATATGTATTTTTACTTGTGTAAAATAAAAACAGCCTATCTATGTAGAATCCTGTCGGACAGACGAACAACAGACTGAACAAAGATGAAGCAGAGAAGACAACAATTGAATATTCTTCCACGTCCTCACGGTGTGTGAGTTATATTCAGACACAGCTGGACTTAAAGGCACAACACGTCATTCACCCTGAGAAACACTGGTGCTTCAGCCTGCTTCCTACTTTAAATCATTACAAGTTTACCAATAAAGCACCTGTGAAGATTTTATCTGTTAAAGGGAAGTGTAGGAACACTGTCGTGTGGTGGTTGTTTAATTCTCTAAACCCATAAAGAGCCACAGTGACACGGTGTAACAAGAACGTTGGTTCCCCCAGATTCTGCATTATGAGATTTTATGTCTGAACTTAACTCATTAAGTCAAAAAGTGACAATTACTAATCATCCCAATATGGAATATGTTCAGCACTAATGGCACATATATGTCAAAATACAGATCTCTGGGAATAAAAAGTGTTATTCTGGAAAAAGAAGAAATGTGTTCTATGTGGCCCACTGGTCTATGGTGGAACACAGAATGTTCCTTTAGGATAGGTGGGTCTGGGTTCTTATGGGTTAAAAAGGTTTTAAAAAATTAAAAACACATGATATTAACTACGGGGCGACACGGTGGTGCGGTGGGTAGCACTGTTGCCTCACAGCAAGAAGGTCGCAGGTTCAAGACCGCCTTGGGCCTGGGTCTGGGGCCTTTCTGTGTGGAGTTTGCATGTTCTCCCCGTGTCTGCGTGGGTTTTCACCGGGTACTCCGGTTTCCTCCCACAATACAAAAAACATGCTCAGGTTAATTGGTAAACTCTAAATTGCCCATAGGTGTGAGTGTGAGAGTGAATGGTGTGTGAATGGTGTGTGTGCCCCACGATTGGCTGGCGACCATCTGGGGTGTATCCCTGCCTCTCGCCTTAACGCGCTGGGATAGGCTCCAGCAGACCCCTGCGACCCCGAAAGGGAATAAGCGGGATAGACAATGGATGGATGGATGGATATTAACTACTTTTATGTTCTAGGTGGTTTAATTTAATATTACAAATTCATCATTACCTTAAGGTTACAACCTTTGACATTTTATGTCAAAAATCTCACAAACTCATTATTTTTGTAAAAATAAATGGTACAAATGGACTTTTAAAAGACAAGAAACCAACACGAAGACCAAACGTTCTCATCTCGTAAACCTGCCCCTTAGACATGGTATAAAAAGGTTTTTAATGTTTCTATCATTAAAATGACCTAAAATGTCCACTACAAGAATTAGTTGCAGACAGCTGCTGTGCTCTGTAAGTCAATGCGACTCCATCAGGTTCGTTGAAGTAAGAATTTTATATATTTATTTGGTGAAAATTCTTCCAAAATGCTAAATAAAACACAACCTTTGGTTGTGAGACAATGAGGCTCACATGTAAAAAAAATGACATCTTAAAGTAATATTAACAATAAAAACCTGTTTTTCACGCTCAACTTTAAAAAACAGATTTTTATATCACAGCTTTCTGTAAAGATGAAGATAAAGTGGTTGTTGCCCGAAGGAAACACTATGAAATAAAAGGTTAAATAAGCTTTGACTGAACATCTGTGCAGCACGTGTAAATGAATGAATGAATAAACGCAGGTGAACCAGGTTCTGGAGCTTTAACGTGTTCACGTTGGATGTTTGGATGTTTGGATGTTTGGATGCCATCTTCCCACACACTGAGCTTCCTGAACTAAAGCGAGTGAAGACGCTTCTTCTTCTCATGTTCCTGTCTCTAACGCGAATAACGAGATTCATACACAGCTCTAACAGAAAGTAGAGTTTATAGTTTAGGCAAAAACTGTAGTGAAACGGGAATCATTGATTGTTGAAGAGCTCTGCAAAAATAAAAGACTTAAAATGTTCCATTTCAATGAATCCACACATTGAAAAACGAGGCTAAACAGGGAGATGGTTCACTTTATGGCTGGGTGACTTTATGAGGTCACAACGTATGAAACGTGACATTGGTCCACCCACATGGTCCCAAAGTGTGAACCGTTGGTTTAGGCCTGAGCTGGTTTTATTATTCCTCCTTCATGAACTAACACCAACGTCGCCGTGTCTGTGTCTGTAGTTTGTTCCTTCATCATTGATGAATAACTTCAAACTGAAACATCATTGGTGAATATAATCTTTCCAGAGCTTCAACATTTACTGGTTAAAGACGGCGTGGTGGCTCGGTGGGGGCGGGGCCCCCGATGTCAGGTGACCAGGTTGCGAATCATTGATCTGAACAAATCAATAGTCAGCACGTCCGTCTCCACGGGTCGCCATCTGTGTGTGTGTGTGTGTGTGTGTGTGTGTGTGTGTGTGTCCATGTCCCATCCAAGCCCATCAGCGAACCCCAGGTGGCCGCCATCTGGGTCCTGTCGCTTAACACACAGCACGGTGCCCTGAGAGAGAGTGTGTGTGTGTGTGTGTGTGTGAGAGTGTGTGAGTGTGTGTGTGTGTGTGAGTGTGTGTGTGTGTGTGTGTGTGTGTGGGTGTGTGTGTGTGCGTGTGTTTGTGTGTGTGTGGGAGAGCTGTATGGACGCATGTGTTTGTCAGATAGAGGACGGCCATGAAATGTCACAATGGCCGAGGTGTGTGTGTGTGTGTGTTTGTCCTCGGTAACTATGCTTTAGGTAAACGATAGAGTTGCTGTGTGTGTGTGTGTGTGTGTGTGCGTGTGTGTGTGTGTGTGTGTGTGGGGGGGGGGGGGACGTGAGCTGCAGGAAGCTGCTGTGTGATAATAAAGTGGTAACAAGGTTCTTGTTGTTTTGGCTCATCACGTTGGCGGAATTCTTTGGAAGCAGGACTCAGCTGTGTGTGTGTGTGTGTGTGTGTGTGTGTGTGTGTGTGTGTGTGTGTGTGTGTGTGTGGCTTGCACACTTAGTACACAAACATGGAAGTGTTTGTACACCAAATGTGTTTCTGCAGCAGAGCTCCTCTCACTGTTAACCTTCTATTTCACAGTGTTTCCATGAGGCAATGATTACTTTATCTTCATTTTTATAAAAATCTGTGATATTAAATCTATTTTTCTACAGTTAGCTGTGAAAAGGGGGGTTTTATTTTGAAAGTATGAGGTCACATGACCAGTCCCTTTAGCTCATGGACCTTTAACATGTGAACATCATTGTCTCACAAACAAAGGTTGACTTTTATTCTGAAATTTAGAAAGTTTTCACCAAATGGACTCACTAACAAGGGTAAGTAAACCTATTTATAAATAATATATGTATGCATAATGTTAGCATGTTTGCATATTTAACATTATGCAAATATGTAACATTTCTAGTTTAACAACCCTAAAGGAGTCACATTGACTTACAGAGCATCAAACTATCCTGATACTATGCTCACAAAGAAACACACACACACACACACACACACACACACACACACACACACGCACACACACACACACACACAAAACATTTTATCATACCATGTCCATGTAACGTTTCATAAAATAAAGAGCTCAGTGAATGGATCAGATTTCTGTTTTTCTGTTTTTCTGTTTTGTGCTTGACGTGTTTATCCTTAAGTTCAGCATCTAAACATCTACAATCACTGTTTCTTCCAGAAAACAGAGACAAACATGAAAAGAGCCAAAAAAACCTTTTGATGAAAAAGCGTAAGTCCGGTTTCTGCAGCCTGTAAACATGTTGAGGTTGATCTCAGTGTTGTGCAGCGTTAAAGAGAGAAAACGAAGGGGCGGATATGATAATGTGGGAGCCAATTAATGATTAACAGCCACAAGCCATTTAGCTTTCTTGGCTCATTCATTATGCACTTTGTACATACTAAAATATCCTCCTATGCTGAAAAAACTTGCTAATTAGCACCCCCCAATTTTCTTGGTGAGACCTTTAAATAGCCGAGCAGCACAAATAAAGAGTGAACGCCAGCCAAGTCGTGTTTTAACCTGCTGCTCATCCCTCATTCCTAAACCTCGCTGCGTAACCTTCTCTAAAAGCATTTTAAGAGTTTATTATTAATGCGCTGGCACAATGTGCTCTTCAGGCTGTCGGCGTTAATCAGCAGCTTCCTGTCAGCGAACGCACCGCGCTCCCCGTCAGGTGTTGAGTCGCTTCATCTCGCCGCCGCCTCCGAGGAAGCCCGTTGTCACGGTTACCTTTGGAGCGCTTCATTATTCATAAAGGTCATCCTGGAGGAAGGAGGGACGGCGGGAAAACGGGGGAGAAAACGTGCTCGCCGGCTCCAAATTATCGGACCTCAGTGGCTGCTTTATTAATGGGAGAACTGACGGCAGCTCAGCATTAATAGATGTCAAAACTCAAAGTTCATCCATCAAAAAACACGTCAGATATCTTTAAATCCTCATATGCATACTTCTATAACACCTACATAGTGACTGTGTTTTATGGCTTGTTAATGAACCCGCTTTGCCCATTTAAGGCAAATAAAAATTAACTTAAACCTGAGAATGAAATGTTTAATAAATACTGATTTTATTATTATCAAATGCTAAATATATATTCATTTTTCAACATAAATACAAATAGAAAGCAAACTAATCTATAATAAACTAGTGTGTGTTCCTGTATAAAGTTTGTGTTCCTATAGAAAGTGTGTGTTCCTGTAGAAAGTGTGTGTTCCTGTAGAAAGTGTGTGTTCCTGCAGAAAGTGTGTGTTCCTGTAGAAAGTGTGTGTTCCTGTAGAAAGTAGATGATGATGAAGGTGATTTGTTCATGTCCCACACACTGCTCTGATAACCACAGTATGTGTAGTAAATGGTGAAATGATAATACATCTTTAGTTTTAATATTCACAACAACTTATCATCCATAAAACGATAGTGTCTGGATTTCCTGAGGGTCAGTGAACGCGTCTTGGAGTTTCAGCGTTATAGTCATAAACATAAAGAAATGCTTCAGCTAGGACTCAAACATGGGTCTGCTGCTTATGAGGCAAGAACACTACCCCCTACACCACTACAGAACACATACAGGACTTTAAGCTTTAATGAGGATAATAGAATAATCATGTTTTGACTATTTATCTGAAAAATATTATCAAAAAGGATAGATAAATCCATCAAATAAATTTCTCTAAAAGGATCCCCTTATTGTACCATGAACAAACATATCAGAAAGTTGAGGTTGATCCAACAAACAGTCAGCAGTAATGAAGTAGGTATGAGTATAGAAACCAGAGTTACAAATACGTCTGTAAAAGTTTAATTATCAACTCAAGTTGTGTTTTTAAAACTGCTTGAAGTATAAAAATAATTAAGCAAAATCCAGTTTATGTTGTATTGGCACCTTAAAGTACAGAAACATGTAATAGTGAGTGAAGCTAAAAATCTAACAATCAAGAATGAGAACATGTGATTTTTAGATAAAAACTACGGTGGCTGACAGGGTCAAATGACAGCTGCACAGACACAAATGATGCAAACCCAAAAACATAAACACGCAAAAGTACAAACTACAACTAGACCTAAAAGGCTGCTGGGTAAAAATGCTGCAATTACAGAAGCAAAGCAGGAGCAAAGACCTGAAAACCCACAAAGCAAATGCAAAAGTAAATGCTGCAAATATAAAAAAAAAATCTACAAAATAAATGCTGCAAAGTCACCATCCGTTTCCATTGCCAAAGCAAAAACAACATTTAAATCCCAATATATGAGCTGTCGTCAGTTTTTGACAAGAGAAGATGATTGTATTATATGTGAAAACAGAATAATGAAAACAAAAAAACAGCCAAAGCACAAACCGCGTTATTGTAGTTCATGTGTTGTACTGTCCCTTTAAGAGTACCTGAACAGGTAAGAGTGAGTGAAATAAAATATGTCAAAGAGTCAGAGACAAATCATGGTTGACAACATGAGAAAATCAGTCATTTCCTAACCTGCTTATTCCTCACTAGGGTCACATGGTCTGCTGGAGCCAATCACAGCTCGTTACAGGATACACCTGGACAGGTAGCAGCCAATCATGGAGCACACACACACACACACACACACAACTACAGGTAATTTAGGGTCTCCATTAACATCAACATGTTTTTCACTGTGGAGCAACCAGAACCTGAAACTTCACACAGACACGAACCAGACCAGGGATTTGAACCCGTGACCTTTAACCCACTGAACCACGAGTCGCCCAAACAGAAAGTCAGAAACCTTTTAAAATCCAGTTTTAAGAATCATTCATCAGGTCTATAAATGTACATTTTACATGTATGTTGGTTTCTTGTCGTTTAAAAGAACATTTGTACCATTTATTTTCATTTATTTATTGACACGAAATATTAATTTAAAATATTAGAATCCTCCTAGAATGTAAAACTAGTTGATAGCATTTTTTTTTTTACTATCTTGTACCAGGTTTTTAGTTTTTACCCACATGACAGTTTTTAGCTTAGTCCTTATTATGTTTCCCTTGTTTTTTTGTAAAAACAGAACCGCTGGTTTGGTGAGGACCTTTGACCCTGCAGTAAACCACTTCTTTTTAGGTTATGAGCCTCCCAGACACACATCTGTATTCACACTCCCTCCTCCTGCTGCACCGATCACATCCTGGCACAATAAAAAGGAGAAAACCTTCTGGCGTGGGGAGTTTTTCCAGCCCGGCCTCCCCGCCGCCGGGGTCAGCGGGTCCTGTTTACCGACGTGAGGATCCATAATGCATGGTCGGTGGCGTTTACCGGAGGGACTCCCCGGCTGCTGCTCGCTGCAGCCCTGCGCTGACAGAGAGGCCAAAGGAGACGCCAGATAACTGAGTGTCAGGTCAGTGCTGGGACGGCTGCAGCATACATATGAGTGGTAACACACACACACACACACACACACACACCCCGAGCCTGAAACCACCAACAGGAAGCTGCGTGGTGCAGAAAGAACCAGCCTCATGTTTACGGGAACCATGGAGGCTCACTCATCATTACTGAGTCATGTTCACTATAAACTTTGACCCAGTGAGCTGAACACACGTGTCTGATGTACATGAACATTAGAGTAAAAATGTAATGAGATCATTAGTGTAGAAATAGTCACGCTTCAAATTACAGAAATATACATATATATACATATATATATATATACATATATACACACGTTAAACATATTTAAAGGGACAATACAACACATGAACTGAATCTTACAAAAATTCTGTAAAACATTTTGAAGTCAAGTCAAACTGAACATAAACAGATCATCTGCAGATCACACATTAAACATGACGTTTGTGCTTCGGCTCATTTTCATTATTTTGTTTTCACTTTTCTCATCAAAAAGGACATCTCCTATTTTGTACTTCTACTACTATTATCATCTCCTGAACAGAGAAACCCTTTACTTTGAATAATGAAAACACAGGAAAATCTATGAACAAATCCAGTGTTTCTGTATTTATTTGTTACAGGTCCAAGTCATCATATGGACAGTTCAGGGGTTCCTCAGCAGGGGGTCCTGACACCAGGTCCCAGACCCGCACTTGGACGGGATTACGTGTGTGTGTGTGTGTGTGAGTGTGTGTGTGTGTGTGTGTGTGTGTGTGTGTGTGTGTGTGAGATCACAAGTGCCCACTGATGAAGAAATCAAGTCAGAGTCCTCCTGCTGTCACAAGCTGCCCTTCTACCCAGGAGCCTCTCACCAGTCTGTCGCCTTGGCTGCGAGTCGCCGCTCCTCAACCAGTCTCATCAGGACCTGACGTCTCATCAGGACCTCCAGTCTCATCAGGACCTGACGTCTCATCAGGACCTGACGTCTCATCAGGACCTCCGTCTCATCAGGACCTGACGTCTCATCAGGACCTCCAGTCTCATCAGGACCTCCAGTCTCATCAGGACCTCCAGTCTCATCAGGACCTGACGTCTCATCAGGACCTGACGTCTCATCAGGACCTCCGTCTCATCAGGACCTGACGTCTCATCAGGACCTCCAGTCTCATCAGGACCTCCAGTCTCATCAGGACCTCCAGTCTCCATATCCAGTCTCATCAGGACTCAGAACTGGAGGAGCTGATCCTCATCCCAGACTCTGAGAACCTGATGAAGACCTGACGTCTCATCAGGACCTCCAGTCTCATCAGGACCTGACGTCTCATCAGGACCTCCAGTCTCATCAGGACCTGACGTCTCATCGGGACCTGACGTCTCATCAGGACCTCCGTCTCATCAGGACCTCCAGACTCATCAGGACCTAACGTCTCATCGGGACCTCCAGTCTCATCAGGACCTGACGTCTCATCGGGACCTCCAGTCTCATCAGGACCTGACGTCTCATCAGGACCTCCAGACTCATCAGGACCTGACGCCTCATCGGGACCTCCAGACTCATCAGGATCTGACGTCTCATCGGGACCTCCAGTCTCATCAGGACCTGACGTCTCATCAGGACCTCCAGACTCATCAGGACCTGACGCCTCATCGGGACCTCCAGACTCATCAGGACCTGACGTCTCATCGGGACCTCCAGTCTCATCAGGACCTGACGTCTCATCAGGACCTGACGTCTCATCAGGACCTGACGTTTCATCAGGACCTGACATCTCATCAGGACCTGACGTCTCATCAGGACCTGACGTTTCATCAGGACCTAACGTCTCATCAGGACCTCCGGTCTCATCAGGACCTGACGTCTCATCAGGACCTGACGTCTCATCAGGACCTGACGTCTCATCAGGACCTCCAGACTCATCGGGACCTGACATCTCATCGGGACCTCCAGTCTCATCAGGACCTGACGTCTCATCAGGACCTCCAGACTCATCGGGACCTGACGTCTCATCAGGACCTCCAGTCTCATCAGGACCTCCAGTCTCATCAGGACCTGACGTCTCATCAGGACCTGACGTCTCATCAGGACCTCCAGTCTCATCAGGACCTCCAGTCTCATCAGGACCTCCAGTCTCCATATCCAGTCTCATCAGGACTCAGAACTGGAGGAGCTGATCCTCATCCCAGACTCTGAGAACCTGATGAAGACCTGACGTCTCATCAGGACCTCCAGTCTCATCAGGACCTGACGTCTCATCAGGACCTCCAGTCTCATCAGGACCTGACGTCTCATCAGGACCTCCAGACTCATCAGAACCTCCAGTCTCATCAGGACCTCCAGTCTCCATATCCAGTCTCATCAGGACCTCCAGTCTCATCAGGACCTGACGTCTCATCAGGACCTCCAGTCTCATCAGGACCTGACGTCTCATCAGGACCTCCAGTCTCCATATCCAGTCTCATCAGGACTCAGAACTGGAGGAGCTGATCCTCATCCCAGACTCTGAGAACCTGATGAAGCCACCAGGACCAGATCACCTGGTTCACTGGATATAAAATAACTGAATCTCTGTCAGGATGTTTTATGAATAAAGATGATGAATCGTGTGATTTGTCCACGTGGTGAAACAGCCCTGACTGTGTCCATGAACTGAACCGTTTGACTCTACTGACGTTCATTCATTGATATTTTATTTATTATTCATTAACTAACAGTTGTTAACCCAGTGCTGAACACAGAGCTTTTCTGTTTTGGGAAGAAGGTTTCTCATACGTGTGTCTATCTTTTTTTTGTTTTTTTTATTGCAATTCACACCTGAAATGGATCATCTGAAGAGTGAGTTCTGCAAAACGTTGACGACCTTTTGTTTGTAAAGTAAATGAACTCGTATTCAGCTTCCTGTTGTCAGCAACAGAACTTCTCAACATCTCCTTTCACATTAAAACGTGAATAATTAACGTGACTCCTTTGCCCTTGTTGACAATGACGTTGTTGAGCGACAACAAGTGGCCACAAGGTTAAATGAAATAAATAAATAAATAGTAAAATGGAAAAATACATTTTTGTTTACAGACTTTGGAAAAAAAATCATTTTTATTCCTTCTGTGTTTTTTTCCATTTGTCCTTTAAAACGGTTTCATGATGTTTTCTTGAGTTTTTGTCGCACACAAAAAAACTCCAAAACACTTCTAACTTGCACTAAATCTAAAAAAAAAAAAATAAACTAAATTAAAATTAATAAAAACTAATGTAAAACCTATATACACACTGTATATATTATTTATAAGTATATTTAGCATATTAAGCATTTTCTTTTGTTTTCTACATTTATGAATTAATTTCGTGTTGTTGGACACAGGAAGTTGTTTCTGAGACAGTGAAACATGGAAATAAAGAAATAAAGACATTAAATACAGGCTATATATCGAGTTTATATTGTATTGAATCTCTCTTAAACCAATGTGTTTTTGTTGTGTTTGTTCATATGTGGCTATGATATCTGCTGAGGAAAACCCTCAGTAGTGTTACATCAATAGTCTATAGTGGTTTATTTCTTTAATATATGTTTATTCATACTTTATAACCACGGTGCCTAAATACAAATCATCTATAAATGGCTTGTTTTGCAAAAATACATTTCACACAACAGCTGTAACACTGTAAAAGTAGAAATTTCAACTTAATGTGCCTCATTCTTTGCCACCTGTATAACAGAATAAAAGCGAACATTAACATCAACGCAGGTGTTCCTGTTATTGGTTGATTAAACCGGATCAGGTTGAGGTTATGTGAAGCTTCGCTGGGATCATCAACCTCCTCGTCCCAACAGCTGCAACAATTAACGCTGCAACTAAAAGGAGACGGAGGGAGGCCTGTAGTCAGGCAGGAGAAGTGAACACGTGTGGGTGACCATGAGTTAGTCTGTGTTCTAATGAACTGTGGAGTAGTCGCAGTGAATCTACCTCCCACTGTCCATGATACTGTAAGTCATGATGTAATATTGGGAAATGGTTTTAGTGCAGTGGACAATATGAAACTGTATGATTTACTGAATCTTTTACTTAGACAGGAATCAATTAACCAGTAATACTGCATCAACCTTCTACACACACACACACACACACACACACACACACACACACACACACACACACACATACACGTAAGTATTTTTGTTACCATTCAACCAACAAAACTACAAACTTCCTGAGAAAACTTCACGTGCTGCCGTCTTTTCTTCTTTCTATAAACTAAACGCTGAAACTCCAAGACGCGTTCACTGACCCTCAGGAAATCCAGACACTATCGTTTTATGGATGATAAGTTGTTGTGAATATTAAAACTAAAGATTTATTATCATTTCACCATTTACTACACATACTGTGGTTATCAGAGCAGTGTGTGGACATGAACAAATCACCTTCATCATCATCTACTTTATACAGGAACACACACTTTCTACAGGAACACACACTTTCTGCAGGAACACACACTTTCTACAGGAACACACACTTTCTTCAGGAACACACACTTTCTGCAGGAACACACACTTTCTACAGGAACACACACTTTCTACATGAACACACACTTTCTGCAGGAACACACACTTCATACATGAACACACACTTTCTGCAGGAACACACACTTCATACAGGAACACACACTTTCTTCAGGAACACACACTTTCTGCAGGAACACACACTTTCTACAGGAACACACACTTTCTACATGAACACACACTTTCTGCAGGAACACACACTTTCTACAGGAACACACACTTTCTACAGGAACACACACTTTCTACATGAACACACACTTTCTGCAGGAACACACACTTCATACAGGAACACACACTTTGTACAGGAACACACACTTTGTACAGGAATACACACTTTCTGCAGGAACACACACTTCATACAGGAACACACACTTTCTACAGAAACACACACTCTCCCCATCTAAAGTTTGCTGTTTGTGGAGCTACAGGAGCCTGTGAGGGTCACAGCACTGATCTCTGTGAGAACAAATGAAGCAGAGTGAGGGTTGAAGAAGAGGAGGGAGCTGTAGCTGCAGCTCACCATCCGTCCTCCAGCCCTGTTTAATTACGTTGTGCAGCCCGATGTGAAAAGGTGTCAGAAGAGCAGAGAGGCGAATCCTGTCCTAATGAATGGAAACAGATGGGTTAGACAGCGAGCGGGGCCGCCGCCAAGAACTGGGCCGGCATGGATGGGGAGAAGGAGGAAGCCAAGGAGGAGAGAGACGCCAGGAAGGGACGAGGGCAAGTAAGAGAAATGATGAAGGGGGGAGAAATAATCAGTGACAAAGGCAAAGTTTGAAACTACAGTTTCCTACGTCTATAAATCCATATATCAATCTGTCGGTGGAAGGTGAGAGAAATGTCCTCAGAGCTTCGTGAATTAGCTTTAGCTGAGTGCAGGGATTACGCCGCTGGCTGGAATGAGGGATTGTTTAGACAAGGATATAGAATCTAAACAGAGCAGTTTCTCTGCCAGACGGACAGTTCTTAGTTAGACACACAGACGGCCACATTTTAGCATAAACACAAGAAGAGAGAGAGGATTACATGTAGACAGCTTATGTAGTCTATACAAATTAACACAGGATCCAGGTCAAGTGGACTTTTCTCTTCAAATTCATCTTCAATTTCTGATTTCCATATGTAGAGTAAACTGTAACTGTACCTGGTCTGGAATGAAATTATCAGAATCCACACATGCATGCCCAGAGAACTGAACAAACAAACTCCCAGAGAACTGCAGCCCTCACTGTTTTTAAGTCAGAGCTCAAGACTTTTCTTTTTCTGTTGGGGCGGCTGTAGCTCAGAGGTAGAGCAGTCGTCCACCAGTCAGAAAACTGGTGGTTCGATTCCCAGCTCCTCCAAGCTGCATATCGTTGTATCCTTGGGCAAGATACTTAACCCCGATTTGCCTCCGATGGCATGTGCCGTCGGTGTATGAATGTGGTGTGAATGGGTGAATGAGCAGTGTAGTGTAAAGCGCTTTGAGTGGTCTAGAAAGGTGCTATATAAATGCAGGCCATTTACCATTTGTTCCTGTTATTGACGACATTTCTTAATAATTCTCACTGCACTGTAACTTTGTTCTTGTTCTAAGTTAAATTTTTCATTTCCCTTATTAATAAACTCTACATTGTGTAACTTATTTTTTTTTAATCTTATCAAATATTCTATTTTTTAGACCTAATTTTTCTCATTTCTCCCCATTTTAATCAGCAGTTTTTAAACTGTATCTTGATGCTGTTAATGTTTAATGTAAAACACCGTTGTTTTTGTTTTGGGCCCTGTGCTGTATAGGGACTGGTCCAGGTGGGGGGTTAGGGGGGTCTGGGGGCGGGGCCTTACACAACCACGTTACACCACAACATGACCACAACCAATCACATCTTTGCCGACCGGGCCCATCAACCGTTTCCTGACGTTCTGACCGTTCTGAACAAGCTAATTAGGTTCCTCTCTGAGTCTGAAGCCTGTTCGGAGTTCAGGCTTTATTTTAATTAACGTAACGTAACACGCGGCGCCGTCATCACGCACGGATCACGGATCAGGGCTGCTGTTATTTGATTGACTGAAGGGGCAATTATCGTTATCTCGTTAAGAAGCCTCTGTTTCACAGAGCTGATAATAAGGCAGCGTCACTGGTTCTGCAGCGTTCTGAGTTCCTGTGGTCGTTGGTGTTAGGTGCTAAAAACATGTGGTGTGATGCAACATGTGCTTAAAGCCGGTCTGTGGTTGTGTGTGTGTGTGTGTGTGTGTGTGTGTGTTTTCTAAACTTGTGTGTGTACATTCCACTCCTCACAAATCCAGAGTGTTAGAAGTGTTGGCTCAGCTGTAATGAGCTTTCTGTGCCCATGTATCAGCAAAGTGGGGAGGAAAGGCTCAATAGATTGCTTTGTATGGCTAATTTGCTCAGCTCATTAAATATTGAGGTGAAGGCAGATTTGTGTGATTGCCAATATTCCAGCTCCACGGGTCTTTGTTATGCCTCGGAGCCGCTGAAATGGAAGAGAATGCACTCATAAGGGGAAAATACCGGTGACACTTGTGTCGTGGCAGCAAATCGTGGGAATCATTTGTTCTTTGTTCCCTAAGTTCCACAGATTTAGAAAAGAGAACTGACCAAGGGTTCTAAGTTCCTTTCTTTAGTTATTAACGCTGCTGAAGAGAAAGACAGAAGCATTTAACTCTAAAGAGAGTTTATTCAGCAGGAAATGTCTGAATAAAGAACCATCCTTCAAACACGGAATTAAACTCCACAATCGTGTTGATCTGAAACCACACGACCTGCTTTTTATAAACTGAGTCATTTAACCTCAAAACACCAAAAAGATGAAGCTCAAAATCACACCATGGTGAATAAATGTAGATATCAGCATGCATACAGCCTTCCTGGTTAAATATTAACTTAGATGTTCTGTTTCATGTTGTTTAACCCTAAAACCTCAGCACCAGATACTTCATCTCTGTGTGAAACCGATAAACGAACTGATTGGTCTGAGACTAAAACTGCTCTTTAGTCAGAAATATGTCTGTTCACCGTTTCACTCCTTTTAGATGTAAAGAAGGTGACGTCTGCAGGAACATTTTGAATGATTAATGCGTTTCATGGTGTTTTTATGTTGAATGAATGTGATGTCCAGAGCTGGATGTGGTCCAGACTGGACCACCAGAACCAGCCGGTGAACAGGGTTCAGAAACGACGACTCCCATCGCAGTGTTTTCCTCTATCTCAATTCAGGAGCAACAATTCCCCACCACATCCTCTCAAATGGCCACTTTACCTCGATGAATTGGGTTCAAGTGCAATCTGGGCCATTGTCAGATGTGGTTTAGAGGCTATTTCTTAATGGTGCACCCATTGCTCTCTGCCTGTTTTCGCTCCGGTTCCTTATTGGATCGCCGGCGTCCTCCTGGGAAGAGAAATGTTTTCCCTCGGTACGTCGAGGGTGTCGAGTGCTATCACAACAAGCCGGCTGTTAGCGGGGGGTAAATCACAGGTAAAGGCGCTATGACACTTTAACAGCGGTGATGGGCGGCGGCGTGGACGGATCACGCAGCGTTTTCCTTTAAATCAAACGGAAACGTCCGCTACCCAGAAACTGCTCATTAGATTTTCGACCCGTTGGACACGCGCGAGTTGTTTGTCCAGTTTATCATCGAGTCTGGTGTAAAGCGTGACACTTTAACAAAGACTATGTATTCTGTTCATAACATTTAATGTGTCTGGTCTTAGTGGGGAAAGATTTACCGGTGATTGTTGGAGGTTTAATTTGTTTGTGTCGGTTCTCTTCTGATTTGTCGAGTGGACGCTGGAACCGGGCGAACGTCCAGCTGCTGTCGGCCTCTAAGGATTTTCATCACCTCTCCTGACAAGACGCATGCATCCTGCTGCAGGCGTTCTATTTATTACACCCATCAATACGGGGTTAGGAATACTCCTTTTAAATATTTCCTATGATTAAATAAGAAATGAATAATCAAATCGATCGGGACGAATGAGTCAGAACAAACCAGTTCATCTACAACACGAAGCTTCACAGCGGAAAGCCGACAAAAGTCAAAGCTGATTAACCCTCGACTGCATGAAGGGTTGCGTAGACATGTAATTACTTAAAATGGCCTAAATAATAAATATATTAGAAAATAAAGAGTTTCAAACATATTTTCAGAATAATTAAGTTAAAGTTAATGTGACTCCATTAGGGTGTTGAACTAGAATATTTACATTTTGCATGTTGTTGCCATATGGAAAAAAACAGTTTTAGCGTATTAGTAAAAAATATAAAACTTACTAATTATATTAAACGTAAGATAAATAAATACCTATATAAATCCACTTACCCCAGATAGTTAGACTAATTGTTTTAAAAGACAACCTAATGATGCTCACATGTCATGTGACCTCATAAATTGAATGTCCTTCAAAATAAAAGCCCCCTTTTCACAGCCAACTGTAAAGACATTTTATACCACAGCTTTTTTTTTTTTAATACAGAGTAATTGCGTGCAGCAGAGGGTTAAGTCCAACACCAGCAGGTGAATCCGTGCGTTTTAACGTCAGGTCCTGTGAAGCGGATCAGAACCTAAATGTAAAGAAGCGAGCAGCAGGGCTCAGAACGCCATGAGTTTAATGACGAGGTGACAAACCGTGAAACGAGCAGGAAACAGGAAGACGCACAGCGACAGAGACGCTGCCAACTGGCTGCGAGGCCGTGGAGGTCTGGCAGATCCAGGTCCAGATCCAGGCCCCCCCACGCCAGACGGAGCCCAGCACCACGCTGTAGGGCCTGGTCCACGTTGGCAGACCCAGACCAGAGAAGCAGAACCAACATTATTCCATTAATGTGTCACAGTCAAACAAGTAAACTAACATAAACTGTTAGTTTAATTCACTTTATTGGTGTTTTAAACTCAAAATATGGTCAAATATTACTATATATTATGTAAAGGTAGAGGTATGGATGTTTGAGAATATACAGGTGCTTCTCACATTAGATTATTAGTGAATCACTTCAGGAAGTGAAACTACATTAAATAGACTATGGCTTAAAATCGTCGTCTTTTCTCCTTCTCATTAGTAATAATTCCTAAACTCATATATGCAGATTCTGATGTTTATTTTTATTTATATGCCTGGAATCAGTGATATAAATGCCTCTTAAAACTATATTATATTAAACTATTATTAATATACTAATATTTAATCCATTCGTGTATCTGTTATTCAACGTTATGTTTTTTATTGAGTCTGAGTTTCCTGCTGTGAAAGTTACTACAGCTGCATCTCAAATATTCATGATGAAAAATCAGGTTTAGATTCACAAGTATTTTAAAACATTTTGTGTTTATGTTGGTTTCCTGTCCGTTTATTTTTCACCCAAATCATGATTTTGTTTTTACAAAAAAGAAATTCTGACTAATAAATCCATCCAGAATATAAAACTACCTGATGTTATTGTATTTTTTTTAATTTTTTAAACCTTTTTAAGAAAGTTAAACTATCTGGTACCAAGTTTAAGGATTAAACACACGACAGTTTAGTCGTTGTTCGTCATATATTGGAGATGCTGTGGTCACTTTATTCCACCGCTAGCCAGCTGCTACCAACTCTCTGCTAACTTCAATGTGGATAAAACTTTATTAAATTTAATCAGGCAGACAACCAAATATGATCAGATTGAATGGATCAAATTCTGATGGTGAAATAAGTAATTTCAGTAACTGTTTAAACTATGAAAGAGTGTCTGATGTAGGCTTTCTGTGTAATTCCTCTCGCTGCCAGAAGGGGGAGTCAAACATATAGAACTTTACCTTTAAAGTAAATAGTTGATATTGTGCACATCAGACAATAGTTGTGTGAATATTTAAGGTAAAAAAACAGCCACAGCTTGTGCATTAACTACAACTACTACTGTAACTGACAAACCAACAAAACGCTCTTTCTGACCCAAACCTCAACCACAGTCGCAGCATAAAACCAATGGTTTTGTTGGAAGCTTCATATGAACAACGTCATCCTGCCAGTAGCTTTAAATAATACAGATGACCATAAAATGCTTTATGTGATGCTCTGGACTCTGGATCAACTGTGTTTGTGGTTTATTTTGTAGGAGTTGTTCTGTCTGTGTGTGTGGAAAACACTGAATGATGAAGGAATGGTCAACCATTTATTGCATGAAATGTTCACTTAAAATGACCTAAATAACACATATTAAAACATATACAGAAATAGGACAATGTGTATCTAATCTGAGGATAATTTGATGCTGTGAGTCAATGTGACTCCAATAGGTTGTTGAACAGGAATTTTACATATTTAGATATTATTGACATATGGTCATATAAATTGAATGTTAAAAAGTGTGTTGTGTAGTAGTGGTGTGTGTATTTTTATTTGTTATAGCTTTTATCTTGTTTAGTTTTTATTTTCTTACTTTACTCTGTACGCTGCAGTAACAGACAAATTTCCCCCTTGTGGGATCAATAAAGTCTTATCTTATCTTAAAATAAATATGAAGGTCATTTACCCCAGATAGATTTAAATGTTCCAAATTTCAAAATAAAAGTCAACCTTTTGTGGTGAGACAATGATGTTCACATGTTAAATGTCCATGAGCTAAAGGGACTGGTCATGTGACCTCATACACTGTATGTCCTTCAAAATAAAAGCCTAATTTTTACACCTAACTGCAAAAACATGAATTTCATATCACAGCTTTTTATAGAAATGAAGTAATTGTTCTGATAAGGAGACAGTATGTAGTTCCACAGAATCCTCCAGTATCAATAACCTGATAACTGAGGCCCAGCTCAGCGTTTATGAATCACCTGCAGCCTCAGACCAGCTGCTGCTCTCTGGGATCTAATTTGTCCTGAGGATCAGCTCCGGATCAGTGGAGCCGAGCCGTCGACAGCCTGATGACAGCGGCTGGATGTGGTGTCTGCTGCTGCCCAGTGATGGACAGGGGATGGAGATATATATATATATATATATATATATATATATATATATATATATATAGAGATGAAAAGAGACAGAGACCCCACATAGTTACAAGAAGACAAAGATGAGAAATATAAAATACATCTAATAGAATCATATATATATATATAAATCAAAAAGAAAATCAAGAAATTATCTTTAAAGAATCTGTATTCATTTATTTGCATTTTATTGAGGACAATATGTATTTGATCCCCTAGTAACCATCAACAGTTCTTGTTAATGCAGACAAGTTACTCACCACATTACGTAGTCACCTAAACTGAAGACACCTGATTTCACTAATGACGTGTAAAAACCACCTGACCACAGAACCAGTTTGTCAGACTCCAAACTCTCCGTTCTGTGGATTAAAGGGACAGGTTGTAGACCTGCATCAGACCAGTCTGGGCTACAAAACCAGCACAAGACTCACAGCATGATCGTCCTACCAGGATGATGAGAATCAGGAGAATCAGAAACAGACCTGACACACACACAGCAGAGTGGATGATCCTGAGCAGCTGGACTCACCCAGCAAACAGAGGTACAGGCCCACGATCAGCTGCTTCTGTTTACTGCAAATAATACCATCAAGTCAAATACTCGTTTCTCTAGAGTAAACGTTAAATAACTAAAGGAAGTATCACGTGTCTCTGACGTAGTTTCCTGAGTCTCAGGTAAGAAGCTGCTGAAAAGCAGCAGGAGATTATTTTAAGGTGATGAATTTATAATAAAACAGGCTCATGTCAGATGAATCAGAGAATTCGTCCTCATTTCTTTAGAGAAAACGACTTGATGCATCATCAGTGATGGATTATTGAGAATACAAATCTTAGATTCCAGTATTTTATTACTACACGTTGACCCTGTACAGTTTATTTTTCTTATAAACCTCAGGACAGAAGATTTCCTGCTTTTGTCCTCGTCTGTTTTTCTGAATAAAACATCTTTTTACTGAGAAACTGACGACCTTCAGCATGTTTACAGACGTTTTATGACTGAAGGTGATTCTTTTTTTTTTTTTTTAAACTTTATTCATACAGAATGTTTAAAACAGCCACAGGAACTTTATCAGATCCATAATAATCCAGAATCAGATTCCTGTTCACTGATGAACTTCTGCTCAGTTTAAAGGTTTTTTCCTAAAGAATCTAAAGAAAGATGATGATGTTTAAACTGTAAAACACATTCAGTTAAATCTGTGTTAATGATTTTAGGCTGAACAAACAAAACCGACTTATTGTTCTTTTCTTACTCATTTAATTCCCAGTGAATAATAACAATAATAATTTATAACAGCAGCATCTGTGTATTTGCTGTCTGACTATAAAACTCATAAATTATCACCATCAATGATCCAACATGTGAGTTCAGATTTCTTCATCTCCACGTCTGAAGCTTCTTATGACAGAATGAATCATGAATGAAATGAAGTGTGTGATGTGGATGTGGTGGAGGTCAGAGAAGGTTCCTGCTTCCTGCACCATCATCATCATCATCATCACCATCACCATCATCATCATCACTATCATCATCATCTTCATCATCATCATCATCTTCATCATCATCATCATCATCATCATCATCATCATCATCATCACTATCATCACCATCTTCATCATCATCATCATCTTCATCATCATCATCATCATCATCATCACTATCATCACCATCTTCATCATCATCATCATCATCATTACCATCGCCATCAACATCATCATCTCCATCATCATCATCATCATCATCATCACTATCATCACCATCAGCATCTTCATCATCATCATCATCATCATCACCATCACCATCACCATCAACATCATCATCTCCATCATCATCATCATCATCTTCATCACTGGGCTGTGGCGTCTGTTCTTATCTCGTCTACAGCTGCTCGACATGAAAAGCAGCTCAGAGGTCAATTACACGCGTTTTAATTTGAAAACACGTCCACGCGCAGCGTTTCCTGCTCCTCCCTTTATCAAAACATCAGGTCCGTTCGTTTTCTTCCTGTCGATACGACGTCCTGGTGACAACTGATGTGAGATTCTCTGTTTAATCACCAATTAGCAGCAGACGAAGCTTTGCTCTAAAACAGAAAGAAAGGGGAGAAAGAACAGCAGGACGAGGATTCAGGAAGTGGAGGCTGATTAACGTAGACGAGTCTCTTCAGACTCTTCTGTTAAACACGTTCTCATGATGCTTTCAGGTTGAGTCCAGAAAAAATAAAAAAAAGATGAAACTTGATCTTTAGCTTTGGGGAAAATTTTACGCTGTTGCTGCATTTATAAATTCAGGCAAAACAGATAAAAAGAAAGAAAAAAACGAATTATATGTAAGTGTCCAAATTCAGTTCATTTAAAGCAGCTGTTCTCAAATAGTGGGGCTTCATTGAGGGGGCGCGTTAGACCACCTCCACTCCATTAGGGGGCAGCAGAGTGTTCACAGGGAGCATACAGCACAGAGTATGAGTATGAAGTGTAGACACCAAGTGACACCATGAAAACATATTTAACATACATATTTAACCCCACGTGACTATTTATAGGGGGGGACAGAAAATAATAAAGAAGCACTGGTTTATAGTCTATTGTAGACAAAGAGGAGTAACTAATAGATTGAACTTTTTTAACTGTTCCTTTAGATGCATCTCAACACCAGAAAAACTCAGCTTCTGTTGTTAAAACTGATCAGTAATCAATATAAAAAATATTTATAAAGACATTTTAGGTAGCATCTTTGGGAAACACGTTACACGATGTAATGAACTAATAAACGATAATAATCAGCAGATTATTTGGGAATCAGAATTTGTTTCAGTCAGAGTTTAATAATTTTGTTATTTAAGTTTTCAGGTTTGTCTGTTTATCTGTAACATCATGTAACACACACACACACACACACACACACACACACACACACACACACACACACACACACACACACACACACACACACCTGTAAATCCCTCTTCCATCTCTGATCTTTTCTCATTAACTGGTCTTACTCTGACTCTCGCGTCTCCTCGGCCAATAACAGGAAACCTCCACTTCATAAAATCCTCCCGCTGCATCCTGGGTAATTATTGTTCACTAGTATTGATCGTTGGTGGAAGTTTGTCACAAACATGATTAAAACTGGATAAAAACAAGCGTCACAGACCAGTTGGAAGATGAAAAAGTTTAGTTCTGAAAATGTTTCTCCTGTTTTTGCTGCATTGATGTCAGATGCTGTTTATCGTATAAATGACACGAAGTCACAAACGTATAATAAGACATTTTGTGGGGGAGACGTGTTCCTCTAATTCAGAGGTTCTCAAATAGTGAGGCTCCGTCGGGGGGGGGGACATGCTTTATTTTTAATTTTTTTTTTTACTGTCCTAGAATCAAGTGCAATTGCACCTCCACTACATTAGGGGGCAGTGGTGCTCTCACTGGCAGAATTAATAAATTATTGAAAGAATTAATGTCATTCATTCAGGTCAATGGAAGAAAATGATCATTTATGAACAGTCAAACATCTTTGTCGTGTTTTCATCACAACAGTTTATCTCTGTTTTTAAATGCAAAAAGGTCCAATGTTAGCGACACTACAGGAAAATAATCATGATAAAAAGTATTAACAGACAATAGAAAACTACGTAAAGTTACACATGATACTGAATATATGCATTCACACATTCACTGCAGATTCTATTCGTAATTCTCTTCTTTTCTTCTCTATTACATAGTGTTTCCATGTCAACAATAACTTTATCTTCATGTTTATAAAAAGCTGTGATATAAAATCTATGTTTTCACAGTTAGGTGTAAAACGGAGGCTTTTATTTTGAAGGACATACAGTGTATGAGGTCACATGACCAGTCCCTTTAGCTCATGGACATTTAACATGTGAACATCATTGTCTCACAACCAAAGGTTGACTCGCTATCTGGGGTAAGTTCATTTATTAAATATTATTATTAGTATTTATTTAATTTTTACAGTTCAAAGTTTATGATTTTTTTCTAATGGGCTAAAAATAGATTTGTTTCCATCTGTCAACAATCTGTAAAATTCATAGTTCAACAACCTAATGCAGTCACATTGACTTACACAGCATCAAACTATCCTGAGAACACACACACACACACACACACACACACACACACACACACATGTCTAAGTAATATTTAATGCAATCAAGGGTTAACACCTAAAAGCTCAAGTTAACCTGGGAACCTGAGAAAAAACTTTAAAAAAGTGTAGAATTTCCTGACAGGTTTTGACAGCTACTTTAATCAGGAGAACGTGGATGTAAATCGTGTTCATTACAAAATTAAATGTGATGGAAAGTCTCTGACAGTTGATGGATCTCTGTGTCTAATGGTTCAACAATGAAATGACTGTTGGATTTATAGAGAACTCGTTCACTCTGACGGACATGCGTCGTATGAAAGCAGGTGAAACGTGTCCAAAAACACCAATGACTAAATGTTATCAGAAATGCACCAAAAACAGCAAATCCACTGTTAAATGATGTGGGAACAAACAGGAATCCTCCGTTTCTACCAGAAAAGTCCAGAACAAACCTCCAAACTCTGCAGATCTGCATTCCTGTCACTTCATTCTGATCCAGAGGAAAAGGAGGTTTCATTATCCAGGTCACTGTGATCCTGATAACACGTTTTGAGAAGTGGCCCCAGGAGAGGAGGAAACAGAAAGATCAGCAGAGCTGTGAATGAAATAATTGCCCTAAGCAAACTCATTTTTATCATGGCGACCTGGCATTTACACGACAACCTTTATAGAAATTTAATTCACCCGTTTCCTGGCCTCTCTAATGTTTGACCTTATGAGTTTCCACCAAAATAATGAGTGACATTAGCTTAAATTAGATCGGAAATCTGGAAGTTAACTCACTCTGTGAAGCCCATGAGAAGCGTATGCTTCCTTTGCAAAGGATTCAATTAAATTTAAACAAACCTGTAAAGCAACGTATTTCTGATTTAATGAAAAAGAAATGAAACATCATTAAAAGCAAATAGAGACTTGATGTGGTCGTGATCTGCAGCTGGAACTACGACAGAGTGACAACGCTGCAGGAATCTGAAGATTCAACAGACACAGGAAGAATTAAAAGGAAATAATCAGGTGGATTATTTCACTAAATCCACATCTATAATTGTATAGTTAGTTAATGTATTTCATTTTTATCAAACAGCTGAATTAAAAAAAAGGGAGCTAACATCAGGCAAAATTAGCCCGTAGCTAGGCTAATGTTAGCATTAGTTGTCCGGCAGCTAGGCTAATGTTAGCATTAGTTGGCCGGCAGCTAGGCTAATGTTAGCATTAGTTGGCCGGCAGCTAGGCTAATATTAGCATTAGTTGGCCGGCAGCTAGGCTAATGTTAGCATTTCTAATTTAGCATGAAAGCATTGAGGATAATCTCTTTCTCCTTTTGGGAATTCCACAAAGTTTGTCAGCTGACATTAGATCAAATCATCATCTGTTACGATATCTAAACGTTTAACATTAATAAAAATAGTTTCAAAGTCTCGATGCTGCTCTATTCTCTCTAATCTATTCAACTCAACTCCAGCTTCAGTTTTTCTGAGCTACCAAATGTGAGTAAAATTTAAACCATTTTTCTAGTTTTGTCGAGCATGTTTTATGTCAGGAAAGTAGCCAATTCATTATTAATTCACCTGTTCTAATTAGCTGCCTGGTCTCAAATAAAGGCCTGGGGTAAACGCATAAACACCTGGTTGTTATTTGTAGTTTACAGTGAAGTGAAATCAAGAAATCAAGTTAATTTACAGGAATTAATGACACAACCAAAGATCTGTATGTAAAGGTCACATTAATCCTTTAAAACTATAAAAATTAACAGGTTAAAAAAAAGGAAAAATATAAATGTCATTTAAATGTCAAATTATATCATGTATTATAAGTAGGGATGCACCGATGTGAAAATTTCGGCCGATATCGATATCCGATATACATATCGGCAGTCACTGCCGATATCGATATTTGCCGATATCGATATATGTAAAGAAAAAAGGTTTTCTGTAGTGTCACAAATTTAGTACAGACCAGAAAAAACACTGTACATTTGCAAAGCACAACAGTGGTCTTTATTTAAAGGAAGGCTCACTGTAAAACTGTCATGTGGTTAGAGGAAGTACGGCGGAGCGGACCCGATGGAGCTCCACGAAGGCGGCGACGTCGGCGGCCGCGGCGGAGGAGGCGGCAGGCGGCGTCCGTCACCCCGGAGCAACGTTCCGCGCATTTTTTTTGTCTTTTCGGGCGATGCGATGTGACGGAGGAGCCCGCTAGGACCAGCTAGCTTAGCGCGTCGCCGAGAGACACGCAGACAGTGACCCAACTAACTGTAGGTTTAACTCTGCCAATTGTTGACATATCGGCCAGAATTTGTTGATATCGGACCGATACCGATAAGTTAAAAAACGTGACATATCGGCCGATATATATCGGTTGGCCGATATATCGTGCATCACTAATTATAAGGTATTTTATTTTTAAGGGTAAATTCCCTATAATATTACTGGTTTTAAAGGGGAAACGTGTTACTCATTACACTACTCGTGTTATCATCACCAACACAAAGACATTGAGATGTAAAAGATAAGAACTGCAGGCTGCAGCAGGAAACACATGATTCACCTCAGAGAATCAGCTCATTATCTCACTTCCTGTCCCTGGACTCAGCAACGATACAGACCAGAAAGATGGAGGAGGAGGAGGAGGAGGAGGAGGAGGAGGGAGAGGAGGAAGAGGAAGAGGAGGAGGAGGAGGAGGAGGAGGAAGAGGAGGGAGAGGAGGAGGAGGAAGAGGAGGGAGAGGAGGAAGAGGAAGAGGAGGAGGAGGAGGAGGAGAAGGAGGAAGAGGAGGAGGAGGAGGAAGAGGAGGAGGAGGAGGAGAAGGAGGAAGAGGAGGAAGAGGAGGAAGAGGAAGAGGAGGACGAGGAAGAGGAGGAGGAGGAGGAGGAGGAGGAGGTTCATGTGTGAGACTGACGAGGTCAACGACTGGTAAATGATGATGATGAAATGTAACAATTGGCCGACAAAGGTAAGAAAAACCTGATGAAATACAGAAACAGAGAAATATGTGGACCATGATGTAAAAGATTCAATTTCAAATGAAGGATCTGAAATAAATGAATGAAAACAATGAGTCAACAATGAAGTAAAAGAGCAATGAATTACTCTATTACATAGTGTTTTTATATGGAAATTACTTTATATTCATTTTTCTAAGCTGTGATATAAAGTCTGTTTTTTTACAGTTAGGCGTGAAAAGGGGGCTTTTATTTTGAAGGGCATAGGATTAATGAGGTCACATGACCAGTTTTTCATCAAATAAAAAGTTAAATTCACTATCTGGGGTAACGGAACTTTATTATTATTATTATTGTTTTTTTTCTAACATGCCAAAATAGATTCATTGCAAATATATAAAATTCTTAATTTAACAGCCTAATGGAGTCACATTGACTTACATATTAAATATAAATGTTTTTAAACATTTTTACATGTCTAAGTAATATTTTTGTAATAAAGGGTTAAATCTGTTTAACTTTACCATTAAATATGATGTGATTGTTGGGATGTGGTTCAACTCTTGTTGTAGTGGAGTCCTAATTAATCTTTGGTGAATTTATATTTATCTTTTTTTTAGATTTTTTTATTTTTTTTGCTGAACAGGATTTCCAGCCTCTCTCCGTCCTTGTTGAAACTGATGAACAGGCTGAGGGTTTTTTAAGTGTCTCTTCATTGTCTCGTGTTCATTTTTCCTCAATCAGACGCCCAATTCCAAAACCTGCAAAGCCAGCAGACATGTTCCAGCCCAGAATATCAATACGCTGCTCCTCAACATGCACCGGCCACCTGAGCCGACCTGAAGGTGACTTTGTTCAGTAATGGACGTCACAGATCCACGCTGAAGCTGAATTGATTCAGAGTTATGGTTCCCCGCTGTAAGCCGCGCGTTGGTTATTGTTGTAGATGCTGACAAGGTCACTGAGAACATGGGAATGATGGATCTGACATCAGGAGAGTCTCCAACAGGAGCCAAGAGTGTGTGTGTGTGTGTGTGTGTGTAATATATATATATATAAATATATATATATATATATATATATATATATATATATATATATATATATGCTGTGTAAGTCAGTGTGACTCCATCAGGTTGTTGAACTGGGAATTTGACATATTTGCAGATTGCTGGTGCATGGAAACAAATCTATTTCAACATATTAGAAAAAAAGTTCACTTACCACTGATAGTTAGTGGTAAGTGGTTGACTAGTGAAGTCAACCTTTGTTTGTGAGACAATGATGTTCACATGTCAAATGTCCATGAGCTAAAGGGACTGGTCATGTGACCTCATACACTGTATGTCCTTGAAATGTTTGGTCTAACTCAGCATGTGACCGAGCCCACTCACAACAGAGGGCACACACTGGATGTGCTCATTACTAAGGGGGTTACTGCTTCAAATGTTAATGTCATGGATGTCGCGTTATCTGATCGTTTTTGTTTGTTCTTTGACCTGTCTGTTACACCAAAGCCGGCAGCTGGGCCAAAAAAGGTTCGAAGAAGACTCATAAATGACAAAACAAGGGCACAGTTTATGGAAATGATTGCTTTTGAAAATACCACTGGTTCTAATGTTGATGATCTGTGGAACTCCTATACATCGAGTGTTTTAAATGTCTTGGACACCGTTGCCCCTTTCAAGGTTAGAGAGGTTAAAAACAGGCAAAAGGCACCATGGAGAAATGATGACTCAGTCAGGGCACAAAAGAGAGAGTGCCGGGGAGCCGAACGGAAATGGCGCAAATCAAAACTCCAGGTTGATCTAGAGATCTATAAAAAGAAGTTATGCATGTTTAACCAGACTTTGAAAAAATCAAGGGAGAGATATTTCTCTGAAATCATCACCAACTGCAATGGTAACGCTCGAGTTCTGTTTGCTACAGTAAACAGATTAACAAACCCTCCAGTTTCACTGCCCTTAGAACTAAATTCTACATCAAAGTGCAATGAGTTTGCGAAATTCTTTAGTGATAAAGTTCAGAGTATTAAGAATGCAATCATTTCCACCACACAGATAATAACCCTTCATCCACCTAAACACCTCGAGCTGACACATTTCACTCCTGTTACTGACAGAACAGTCGAAGAGATCATCTCAGGTCTGAGTTCATCCACATGCTGCCTTGATGAGTTACCCACTGGATTTCTAAAGTCTGTGTTGAACAGCTTATTAGTAGAAGTTACTAATCTAGTTAACATCTCATTGGAGACAGGAATCTTTCCAAAAGCCCTGAAAACTGCGGTTATTAAGCCTCTCCTAAAGAAGAGCAGTCTTGATGCCACAGTTTTAACCAACTACCGTCCCATATCAAACCTGCCATTCTTAGGTAAAGTCCTCGAAAAAGTTGTTTATCGGCAGCTAAGTGACTTTCTCCTATCTCACAACGCTTTTGATACTTTCCAGTCTGGTTTTCGACCTCACCATAGCACTGAGACAGCTCTGATCAAGGTGATAAATGACATCCGCCTGAACACAGATGCAGGCAGAGTATCAGTCTTAGTTCTGCTAGACCTGAGCGCTGCCTTTGACACTGTGGACCATGATATTCTTTTACAGAGGTTGGAGAACTGGCTGGGAATCTCTGGTCCTGCTCTAAACTGGTTTAAGTCGTATCTTGAGGACAGAACTTACTTTGTTGAAATTGGAAATTGCATTTCAGACAAAATGTCTGTGACCTGTGGTGTTCCCCAGGGCTCGATCCTGGGGCCCCTCCTGTTCAATTTGTACATGCTTCCGTTAGGCCAACTAATACGCAGCAACAATGTGTCTTACCACAACTATGCAGACGACACTCAGATCTATGTGTCTCTGACAGCAGGTGAACATGGGCCTGTGGATTCACTCTGTCGCTGTATTGAACAAATCACTGTGTGGATGCTAAACAACTTTCTCCAGCTAAACTCAGAAAAAACTGAAATAATCGTCTTTGGGCCACTGAAGCAAAGAGAACGTGTAATCAGTCACCTTCAGTCTCGTTCTCTAAAACCAAAAACACAGGTTAGAAATCTAGGGGTGCTAATGGACTCAGACCTGAACTTTCACAGCCACATAAAGTCAACAATATCAACAGCCTTTTACCATCTAAACAACATTGCCAAAATCAAAAATATAGTGTCTAAACCAGACTTGGAGAGACTGATCCATGCATTTGTCTCCAGCAGGTTAGACTACTGCAATGGCCTGCTCACTGGTCTCTCTAAACGAGCTGTTAAACAACTACAGAACATTCAGAACGCTGCAGCTCGAGTCCTGACTAGAAACAGAAAATATGACCATATTAGTCCAGTGCTCATGTCTCTGCACTGGCTTCCTGTCACTCAGAGAACAGACTTTAAAACAGCTTTACTTGTGTACAAGTCTCTTCATGGTCTAGCACCAAAATACATCTATGACATGTTAGAGCCATACGAGCCATCTAGGACCCTGAGAACCTCAGGGACTGGTCTCCTGCAGGTGCCCAGAGTCAGGACTAAACACGGTGAAGCTACATTCCAGTTTTCTGCAGCTAAAATCTGGAACAGTCTTCCAGAGAATGTGAGACAGGCCTCAACGCTGACAATGTTTAAGACCAGGCTGAAAACAGTTCTGTTTAACCGTGCATATGAAAACTGAAAGTATCTTATCTACACTCTTCACTCTTTTTTAAATTATTGATGAATTCTATGTTTTATGATTTTCCTTTTGTGATTTTATGTATGTTTTGCTCTCCGTTTGTGATTTTGTGTAACTGTAAAGCACTTTGAATTGCCCTGTGTATGAATTGCGCTCTACAAATAAACTTGCCTTGCCTTGCCTATGTCCTTCAAAATAAAAGCCCCTTTTCACACTCACTGTAAAAACTGATTTTATATCACAGCTTTTAGAAAAATGAAGATAAAAGTAATTGTTATGTGGAAACAGTGAAATAGAGAGTTAACGTTCATGTACATGATAAAATCACCAGTGATATTTATTTACTTGATTTTACTGTTCAGGTGAAGATGGAACTCGATAAAAGCTAAAATATAAAGACACTGGTTAGAAAACAGGAGGTTACAGGCTTTTATTTTCTTGTGTTCTAAACTGACTGAACAAACCAGCTGATTGAAAGAAGGTTTAGGTGAATATTCAGAATTTACTTTCACATCCTGCATCTGGATTCTGTCAGATTCTCTGCATCCTTCTGTAGTTTCTGCTCATGTTGTTGATTTTCTTCAGGTTTTTACTTTTTCCTGTTTTGAGCCTGAGGACAAGAAATGTTGTTTTTGCTGTAATGAGGAGAATCTGTGATTTCAGGCTGTAAAAACAGTATCAGCGTGTCTGTTTGTCTGTGAACGCATCGCTTTAACTCTAACACTTTGTGCTTCCTACAGACACTGGATTAGTCACAAACAGCAGATAAAACCCAACCACTGGTTGTTTCAGCCTTTATATGTAGGTTTCAGAGTGTGAACATGAGTCCATGTTCAGTAACAAATGCAGGTTCTTCTCTTCGTTCTCCTACAAAGTGGGTTAATTACTGAAGGCGTGTGATTGGCTGCAGCTCAGCAGGAAGAACTCAACCTCTGGATGGAACAGACATCCCATAGTCAACATGGGGAACGCATGTTCAGCCCAGGGAGACCAGAACGAAGAAAACTGCAAGGACTTTAATTAGGATCCAGACTGAGACCTGGTCCTCCTCAGAACCAGGACCAGAACCCTGGAGTCAAAGAGCTGGATCGTTAGGATTCATGAGGAGACAACAAACCACATGATGTTTTATACGTTTATTTACTGGATAATAAATCCTCTCTGTTGCTGCAACGATTAGATGATTCATCCGTTAGATGCAAACTGTTTTATCATTGATCAGTAATTTTAAGAAGAAAAGTTTTATTTATTCCTTTATAATACTGAGCTTTCCTCATCATATTTCTGCTAATTATAATTTAACAGCTGATTAACGCTTCATGACAGATTATTCTTTAATCCACAGGTTTATTAAGTGTTAAAAACTCACACAGAAATACGTCAATGTCTAAACTGTGATAAAAACTTGGTACCAGACACGGATTTTAAAGGTTTTAAAGTATGTCACACAGATGCTGTTCACTAGTTTTATATTCCAGGTGGATTAAGAACAGTAAAGTTAAATTCATCATTCTTTGACGTGTTCTGATAAAAATTGCAAAAAATCCTGATTTTTGTATAAATAAATGGTACAAATCTTCCTTTAAATGACAATAAACCAACATAAACACTAAATATACACTTATAGACCTGGTGGATGATTCTTAAAACTGGATTTTATGAAGTTTTTGACTTTCTCGTCTTGTTAAACATGATTTATCACTGACTCAAATACAGAAAATCTGACCAACGCTGTGTTTGTGTTTGAGATGCAGATTTACAACATGTACTTTCTAACCTTAGAATGTAACTGGCATCACATTTTAATATGAATTATTCATCTTTCAATCATGATGATGAACTCTGGCCTGAACAGAAACACAACCAACTTGGGAGTTTCCAGCTTTAAACATCATGTTTCCTCACACAATGATGCAGGATAATAAAACCAATAAAACCAATAAAACCAACTGGTACTTACCCCTGATGCTGAATCAGATGTAAGTAGAAACCACTGGACAACAACAACACACATGAACTTATTATTGCTGCTGATTACTTCCTGTTTCTCTTAAAGGGACCACAACCCCAAAATACTCCTAACATCACTGTTTATAACAGTAAACTGATGATGTTTGAGTTGTGGACAAAAAAAGACATTTTAGCTTCAATCTGCAGCTTTAGAAACACTGATCAACATTTTCACCATTAATGAACAAACGACTTATTGATTAATCGATTGATGCAGTAATTCTCCTTCATAGTTTTACTGCATCCAGGTGTCAGATTAAAAGTGTTTTTACACGATCCAGCAAGAAACATGAGTCTAACAAAGGACTATATGTTAACTATGGGTAAATACTCCACATGGTAGGAAGATAGTAAAACAAATACACAATTATTTCACACAAAGAGAGTTCAGCTCAACTTTAAGTTCCTTCCATTCTGCTTTGAAACATCAGAAAATACAATCAGGTGAATGGAAACGAAGATAAGAACAAGGTCACGTAATAAAAAGTAAAATAAAAGAACCTGACAGTTTACCTGCAATAATCAGAACTGTTTCTGCACCAGTCAACATTATTTTCTATTGTACTGATCTGATTTTATTTATATTTTTTCTTGTATATTTGTGCTGTTTGTAACACGAGTCTGTTAAGTAGTTCAGAGCTGACAGGAGATGACCTCTGGCTTCTGGTGTTACACAAAAAAACAAAACAAGAATCCATCCTGCAAACGTTGAAACCACATTTCTTATGGAGTCAACTACAGGACGAGCAACGCTTCATTCCATGAGCGTGAGGATAAATCAGGGAATCTGATCCGAGGCGCTAAACGTTTCCCATTTTTCCCATTCTCAGTCCCAGTGTCCAGTCCCAGTCCCAGTCCCAGTCCCAGTCCCAGTCCCAGTGTCCAGTCCCAGTCCCAGTCCCAGTGTCCAGTCCCAGTCCCAGTCCCAGTCCCAGTCCCAGTGTCCAGTCCCAGTGTCTAGTCCCAGTCCCAGTGTCCAGTCCCAGTCCCAGTGTCCAGTCCCAGTCCCAGTCCCAGTCCCAGTCCCAGTCCCAGTGTCCAGTCCCAGTCCCAGTCCCAGTCCCAATCTCCAGTCCCAGTCCCAGTGTCCAGTCCCAGTCCCAGTCCCAGTGTCCAGTCCCAGTCCCAGTCCCAGTCCCAGTGTCCAGTCCCAGTCCCAGTGTCCAGTCCCAGTCCCAGTGTCCAGTCCCAGTGTCCAGTCCCAGTCCCAGTGTCCAGTCCAAGTGTCCAGTCTCAGTCCCAGTCCCAGTCCCAGTGTCCAGTCCCAGTCCCAGTGTCCAGTCCCAGTGTCCAGTCCCAGTCCCAGTGTCCAGTCCCAGTGTCCAGTGTCCAGTCCCAGTCTCCAGTCCCAGTCCCAGTGTCCAGTCCCAGTGTCCAGTCCCAGTGTCCAGTCCCAGTCCCAGTGTCCAGTCCCAGTGTCCAGTCCCAGTCCCAGTCCCAGTCCCAGTCCCAGTCCCAGTGTCCAGTGTCCAGTGTCCAGTCCCCAGTCCCAGTGTCCAGTCCCAGTGTCCAGTCCCAGTGTCCAGTCCCAGTCCCAGTGTCCAGTCCCAGTCCCAGTCCCAGTGTCCAGTCCCAGTGTCCAGTCCCAGTCCCAGTCTCCAGTCCCACTGTCCAGTCCCAGTGTCCAGTCCCAGTCCCAGTGTCCAGTCCCAGTCCCAGTCCCAGTCCCAGTCCCAGTGTCCAGTCCCAGTGTCCAGTCCCAGTCCCAGTGTCCAGTCCCAGTCCCAGTCCCAGTGTCCAGTCCCAGTGTCCAGTCCCAGTCCCAGTGTCCAGTCCCAGTCCCAGTCACCAGTCCCAGTCCCAGTGTCCAGTCCCAGTCCCAGTCCCAGTCCCAGTGTCCAGTCCCAGTCCCAGTCCCAGTCCCAGTCCCAGTCCCAGTGTCCAGTCCCAGTCCCAGTCTCAGTCCCAGTCCCAGTCCCAGTCTCAGTCCTAGTCCCAGTCCCAGTCCCAGTCCCAGTCCTGCTCTAAATGAGCTGTTTGTGTTCCTCTGACACATCCTGTGATTTTAATGGTCTGTAACAGCAGGAATATCGTAAAGGATTATTACACCTTTAAATCACCTGTGAGCCAATCAGAGCGCGAAGGAATTCAATTAATCATCTTCGCCAGCGCGCAGCTCGAATTAAAGAGAAAAAGTCTCTGGCTCTGCTTTTCATTCGCAAACCTACGTGTTTTTTTGTTTTCGCTGCGTAATGAAAACACCAGAAAACCAGATGGCTGCTGGTCCAGATTCCAGTGATGAAAAGAGTCTGTGGGAGGAAAGTGATTTAAGGCAAAATGCAGTTGTTGTTGCTGCTTATCGGGATCGTTTTCTATTAACCCTCATTTTGCTGAAGGAAGGTTATGTAAAATAATTCATTCTTTGCATAGTTTCATCATATAGCAGCAATTACTGTATCTTTACTTTTTGAAAAAATGTGAAAAGTGGGCTTTTATTTTGAAGGATATAAAATTTCTGAGGTCACATGACCAGTCCCTTTAGCTCATGGACATTTAACATGTGAACATCATTGTCTCACAACCAGTAAGTAAGTAATAAAAAATTAAACTCACCCTCCAGGGTAATAAACTTATTTTTTTCTTTATTTTATCCTAAAATAACAAATGTGTAAAATTCCTGTTCAACAACCTAACGGAGTCACATTGACTTAAACAGCATCAAACTGTCCTGACACTCTGGTTATAACTTTTTCTCATATCTATTATTAGGACTAGTACTATTTCATGCATTAGAGGGTAAACGTGTATTAATACTGAATAAAAGCTCAGATTACTCTGCATAAGGAACGACGTCCAAGTGTTCTCTGCTTGTCTACAAACTGGATTTTCTGAGTTTCTCTCACTCGGTTTAGTTCTAAATAAATGTTAATGAGCAAATATCATAATTCAGAAAAAAAGAATGTCACAGACACACTAATTGAGCATTTAGTGATGACTCGTCCAAAAACGGGAGTTTGGGACGCTGCGTGTGTACGCTCCAAAAAAGAAGATGGATCCGAGACAGAACGGCGTCCAACTGCAGGCGAAGCCAATGGAGGAGCCCCAACAGGAGCCGCTGCCAGCTTCCTTTAATTCTCCTCTCTGGACGATTCAGCTTCTGCCAGCGGCTTTAATGAGGTGTTGAGTTCCGTCGCTGGGATGGAAACACGGCGATTAAACAGGCAGGTGCAGCTTCAGGTGAGCTGGAGGAGGGAAGACGGTGACATGCTGGGACCATGGAGACCAGAACACACCAGAACACACCAGAACACACCAGAATCACACTAAATACAGAATGATCAGAAACCACTGAATTAACTCATAGAGCTGAGTTTTACTTGGTCTCTAACTCATGTACAGATTGTTTTTAACTTCACACTCAGAAAACACCAGAGATGAGAAATAAAGAGAAGAAGATATTAGAGCTTAATTCAAAGCTTTTTATTTGCTGTTAAATTGTACAAAGCTTCCCTGTGTGTGTGTGTGTGTGTGTGTGTGTGTGTGTGTGTGTGTGTGTGTGTGTGTGTGTGTATGTGTACATGTGTATAAATTCAGGTATTTTACTGGAGAAAAGCAGAAAACTGTCACCAGAAATACTCAATAGCAGGTAAAATGTGTGAAATAAAAACATTACTTAAGTAAAAGTACACAAGTATTATCAGAAAAATATACTCAAACTATGAAAGTAAAATTGTATCTGTAAAATAATAAAGTAAAAAAGTGAACATTTGTATTAAATATTATAGTCTTATTTAATATAAAAATTATGTGAGAGTAGTTCAAAGTTGTAGTTTAACGATGTGCAGTTTGAGGATTCTTTCTGTTGATTATTAGTAAAATATCTGTGTTATAATATTTATCAGCATTAACACAAAGCAAATGTTAAAAAAGAGAAAAAAGACAATTCAATGGATAATATCAGCTAATTATTAAAACTGTGTAACGCTGTCAGATACGTAAATGTAGTTGAGTGGAAGTTAAAGTAGCATCAGGAACACAGAGTAATTGTACTTTAGTAATAAATACTAAATAGTAATAAATACTAAATAGTAATAAATACTAAATAGTAATAAATACTAAAGTACAGTTGTCTCAAATGTCCACTTGAATACAGTACGTGAGTAAATATATTGAGTTTCTACCACCACTGCTTTTACGGAGCTGGAGATGAATGTGTGTATTTCAGAGGTTTTCAGCAGCTTTGTTCTCACCATTGACTTTTCCTGTTTTCATGCTGATGATGTTCTCATAAATATCGACGTGAACAGTGTAGAGAAGAAGTTTTCTCTTTGTTGTATTGATCAGGTCAAAAGGAGAAACTTCATCAATGCATAAATCAGCTCATTATTCCCCTAAAAGCTGTGAATCTATTAACTCACACAGTCTGAGGGAAGGAAGGAGAAGAAGCTCTGTATGAGTTTACTTTATTATACTATATACTATATATATCACTGTAGATTCAGGGGTTTGTGGATCAGGGCAACGAGGAGAAGAACGTCAGGAGGCAGAGATCAGTGTGTCGTAAAGGCTTTTTATTAAAGGTCCATATATACATATATATACACACACATATATATATATATATATATATATATATATATATATATATATGTGTGTATTTCTGTAGAAAGTGTGTGTTCCTGTAGAAAGTGTGTGTTCCTGTAGAAAGTGTGTGTTCCTGTACAAAGTGTGTGTTCCTGCAGAAAGTGTGTGTTCCTGTAGAAAGTGTGTGTTCCTGTACAAAGTGTGTGTTCCTGTAGAAAGTGTGTGTTCCTGTACAAAGTGTGTGTTCCTGTAGAAAGTGTGTGTACCTGTACAAAGTGTGTGTTCCTGTAGAAAGTGTGTGTACCTGTACAAAGTGTGTGTTCCTGTAGAAAGTGTGTGTGTTCCTGGACAAAGTGTGTGTTCCTGCACAAAGTGTGTGTCCCTGTAGAAAGTGTGTGTTCCTGTAGAAAGTGTGTGTTCCTGTAGAAAGTGTGTGTCCCTGTAGAAAGTGTGTGTTCCTGTAGAAAGTGTGTGTTCCTGCACAAAGTGTGTGTTCCTGCACAAAGTGTGTGTCCCTGTAGAAAGTGTGTGTTCCTGTAGAAAGTGTGTGTTCCTGCAGAAAGTGTGTGTGTTCCTGCAGAAAGTGTGTGTTCCTGCAGAAAGTGTGTGTTCCTGTAGAAAGTGTGTGTTCCTGTACAAAGTGTGTGTTCCTGTAGAAAGCGTGTGTTCCTGTAGAAAGTGTGTGTTCCTGTCCAAAGTGTGTGTTCCTGCAGAAAGTGTGTGTTCCTGTAGAAAGTGTGTGTTCCTGTAGAAAGTGTGTGTTCCTGTAGAAAGTGTGTGTTCCTGTATAAAGTGTGTGTTCCTGTAGAAAGTGTGTGTTCCTGTAGAAAGTGTGTGTTCCTGTATACAGTAGATGATGATGAAGGTGATGTGTTCATTCACACACTGCTCTGATAACCACAGTGTGTGCAGTAAATAGTGAAATGATAATAAATCTTCAGTTTTAATTTCCATCCATAAACGATAGAGTCTGGATTTCCTGAGGGTCAGTGAACGTCTCGTGTTAATAATCGACGTCTAAACTTCTAAGTGACAAACAGACGCCATCAGGCTGAATCTGAACTGATCATCCGAGCGTGATCTATTAGTTTAATTGGTGAATGTGTCAGAGATAATTGTTTATGTGACAAATTCACTGTGGCATCGTTGTTTGTTTAGTTCTGACTTTATTGTTCGAGGAAACAAACGCTTGGTGGATTTAACAGGATGGTAATAATGATCTTTTTTAATGAATCACAAACTAAAATCGTGATAAAGGAAAATCCATCCAATAAATAGTCAGAACACTGAGGTTCCTCCTGGTTCATTGATTAGATCCTATTGATTCAGATCATCAAGTTTAGAGCTGCAATGATGTTAGAACAAAATCTGATCGCAGGACCTGAACCTGAGAATTTCTACATTTTTTCTCAATTTTTTTCTCAAATCCGTGA
>JAYKQN010000054.1:117500-182500 GCA_036785175.1 Eupleurogrammus muticus | reverse complement strand
TTAAAACAATTAATCAATTAGTGGTTTGCTATGTTCAACCAATGACTGAACATCAAGAATTTAACAGTAGTGTTTGGTTCAGGGTTTAAACTAATGGTAAATTAAAATGTTGATCAGTGTTTGTCAAAGCTGCAGATTGAAGCTAAAATGTCTTTTTTTGTCCACAACCCAAAGATCATCAGTTCACTATTATAGAAGAATAAAGAAACCAGGAAATAACCAGAGAACAGAAGCTGAACCAGAGAATCTGGACATTTATCAGTAAAAATGAGTCAAACTGATTAATGGATTATTAAAATAGTTGGAGATTAATCCATTAAATTGTCATTTTCTTTCAAAATATCACCAATCGATTAATTGGTGATCAACATAGTTAGACGATGAATTAGTTGGCGTCCAGTCGAATCATTGACCAATCATTGCAGCTCTAGAACGTCATATGACAACGTTTATATGACATTTCACTCATATAAGGATCCATGCACTTTTGAAGCTTTGTGGTCATTTTTCAGCTTTTTTTCATCATCACTGATGACGACACATTTTAGAACTTTCACTAAAAGGTTCCCTCCATCGTTGCATGAACGATCTTTATCCTAAAGTTGAGGTTGATCCAACCAACATTTGTACAGATGAAGAGGAAACGACAGAAACTCGTTGACTTACAGTAAATGTGTGAAAGGATTCACAGATTCTCCTGTTTCCTCTTACGCTGCATCGCTTTAATCCTCAAATCCTCACTCAGGTTGTTTTCTTGAACTCGTGCAGCACCGGTAACAAAGGCCAGCGCCTCCTCCTCCTCCTCCTCCTCCTCCTCTCCCCCTCCAGGATAACAGGATTTGCTCCATCTGAGCTGTTTCATCATGACTCAAGCTGCATTACTGGGGATTAGAGCGGGTTCTGGACGGCGCCGTGGCGTCTCCAGCTGGGCCGACTGGTCCTTCCAGCTCCTCCAACATGAGTCTCTGGGAGGGAACGAGATTCCTGTTCCAACCAGAGGGAAAACACCGGAATTCAAGCGTTGTCTCTGTGGGTCAAAGCGTGTAGAATGGATCTCGTCGTCTTTATCAGGGTTTAAACAATGTTCTAATTGCAGACATTTAGCTTCTGTAATAAAAACGCTGAGAACATTAAAGACTTTTATGTACAGTAAATCTAATCAATTATAAGATAATTATTATTATTATTGTTCATTTTTTCCCATCAGCCAACATTCAGCATCTTTCTGCTTTCAGTATCAGACCAGGACTAAATATGTTGTTTTGTTGTATTTTACTCAGCTTATGAAATATTAAGACAAAATAAAACAGACTTTATCACAAGTCAAAAGTATTCACTCACCGATCTAAACAATCAGAATCAGCGGTTCCCATCACTCCCTGAATGTTCCACAGTCAGCTGTGGTAAAGTGTTTGTGATGACAGGAAGTGGAAGAACATCACATGACGTGAGGCCACCAACTTCCTGCAGAACCTCCAAACTTCAGGTGGTCCTCAGATCATCTTCATAGATTCTGTTTCCATGGTGACCAGCAGCATCCAGACATCACCACTGGTTTCTCCATCTGCTGATTTGATGGACAGGTCTGGAATTAGTGTTGCTATGACAACGGTACTGTTTTTTTGACAAGTGGAAATACTGGAAAAATCTTGAAAAATGAGCACAAACCTTCCAGAAATGCATCGTCTGACTTTATATGACTCAAATGTTATAATGATGATGTTTTGACTCCATCGCATTAATATCACCTAAAACGATACCAGGCGTCAGACAATGCTACAACTACCGTATGTTTAGAGGTGAGGTTGAGTCATAGTGAAAGTACAGTGAAAATAACTTGTTCATGAATTTATATCTGAACCCTTCACTATTTCTTCCCATTAGAACTGAAACCACTACAACATGCAAACACTGTTCAATACAGCTGCCATCTCTAACCCTCCTGTTGTTGTCAATTAATCAATGATTCCATCAACCACACACGCAGCGTGTTAGAACGCACACACAGTCTATTCCTGTGTATTTCTGAATTGATCCGGTTTCATCTGCTGCCTCCAATATCAGAAATTTGATTTTCGGGATTCTTAAAGTGCTGCACAATTACTGATGCCTCAAAAACAATGTGAGGACCGTAATTAAACCCAGAAAAGCATAAGAACATACACATTTTTTTTTCTCTTGCACAGCAGTGTAGAAAATCTGTTCTACACAAATTACAAATTAATACGATCTGAGTTGTAGAAAATATTACTTTCTGTGATATGCAGGTGGATAATTAATTGGAAAACTCATCTTTTCTTATCTCCAATCAGTGATATTATCAAAGGTCAGTCACGATGCAGCGAACCACCAAACACACAGCGCCTCATGGTCCATTCAGCCTGGATCAGTCAGGACCAGCGACCTCCAACCAACCACCATCAACCATGAACCAATCAATGCTGCAACTGATGAAAGGACGAAACAAACCACACAAAACAACTAAAGAGTGTTCGCCTTTTTCATGCTCCAGGTTCTCAGAATCCTGAAGATTTCACATGTTCTTTTCTTTTTTGGGACATTTGCTTAAAACTTGCTTAAAAATGTTTTAAATTATTATAACAAAAACCTGGAGCAGTTTTGTCAGTAAAAGCACAGAATGTTTCTCTGAATCCAAACACGAATAAATTTAATAAAAATTACAAAAACAAATCATATTTCCAAAGGAAAAAAGAAGCTGATGATGATGATGATGATGATGATGGTGATGATGGTGATGATGGTGATGATGATGGTGATGGTGATGATGATGATGATGATGATGATGGTGATGACGATGATGGTGATGATGATGATGGTCATGATGATGATGATGGTGATGATGATGGTGATGATGATGGTGATGATGGTGATGATGATGGTGATGATGATGGTGATGATGGTGATGATGATGGTCATGATGATGATGATGGTGATGATGATGGTGATGATGATGGTGATGATGGTGATGACGATGATGGTGATGGTGATGGTGATGATGGTGATGATGGTGATGGTGATGGTGATGATGGTGATGATGATGGTGATGATGGTGATGATGATGGTGATGATGATGGTGATGATGGTGATGATGATGGTCATGATGATGATGATGGTGATGATGATGGTGATGATGATGGTGATGATGGTGATGATGATGATGGTGATGATGATGGTGATGATGATTGTCAAGTCAAATAATTGGTGTAATAAAATTAGTTAACAATAAGTAGCCTTTTCCCCCCAAATTGTGGTGTTATCTGCTGTAGATTGTGTAGGATTTGATAGCTGTAACAGCTGGGGGCAGCGGTGAGCGACAGGTCAGGTGGAGAAGCTGAAGAAGGCTAGAGGAGAGGGAGAGAGAGGAAGAAAAAAAAGAGAGAGAGACTGACAAGACAAAGGAGTCAGGGCAGAGAGACTAAACCGGGGTGAAAGCCTACAGAAACGCTGCTGGTTATCAACCTAAACAAAGCTCACCTGAAAGAAAAAACTGAAATAAAACTGATAAAACTGAGCTGAGTTGCCCAAAGCGTCTTCTGTGCTGGCTTTCAGGCCATTTCAAGTTGTGGCAGTCCGGAGGAAAATCTATATAACTTGACAGTTGATAACCACCGACGTGACAGAGAACCAGTAGCGCAGCAGGAAGACAGAGGATGAATGGCCTCGGGAAAAGTCTGAGAAGAAGCTGTCGACGCTGAGGGGAACTGTACACGGAGTGACTGTGATTGCAAAATGGCAGAAACCGCTTTAGGAAAGTCTGTAAAGCAGCTGAAGCAGGAACGGACATTGGCTAAAAGTACTTTCACCAAGCTGGCTAATTTCCTGAGCAGAGGTGCACGGAGCATGACTGAAACTGAACTACGAGAGGAGTTCAGAAAGCTGAGTTCTGAAGCCAGGAATGTGAGTGATGCAAATGAGGAGTACAGATTGGGCCTGCTGGAGGACATTGAAGCTGATACAGCTGCTGGAGAGGAAATCGAGCTTAATGAGCAACAAGAGGCTGACTTGGAAAAAACAATCAACGACTGTGAGACAAGACTGCGTGAGGTGAGAAGAATTGTCCAAACCAACCTTTGGTCTCGATATGGGGAAGACCTGATAAAAACTGCAATACAGGAAGCTGAAAAGGTGTGTGAAGATGCAGCTACAATACCTGTCACTGGGGTGAATCGTGATGGGTATGAGATGCAGTTCACTTTCGTGAAGAAGCTCGTCCAGGAGGCATTTAATAGTCAAGCAGCTTGGGAGGTGTGGATTCCAGAAGCTGAGAAGGCTATGGTTGAGGGAAAAATGAAGAACTTGAAAGCTTTCAGCAATAAGCTTGAAGCGAGAAGAGCAGACTTCGTCACAGCCCAGAGAACTGCAGAAGAGGAGAAAAGCGTAGCAGCAGCAACCATGTCAGCACTTACTCCAACTACACCGACCACACCCGTTGTAAGGATAAAGCCTACAAGCCTGCCCAAGTTTAATGGATGCAAGAGAAGCTTCCACAGGTGGAAAAAAGACTGGGAAAGCCTGCAAAGGCAAGGGGAACCAACCGGTTCTGTCGAAGTGAAAAAGATGCAACTTTTGGACAGTGTGGAGGATAAGATCTCCAGAGACATGCACCTCTCAACATACAGTACAGCTGAAGACATGTTCAGAGTGCTGGAAAACAGATATGGAAACAAATCTACAATAGCACTGGAGATAATTGAAGAATTAGAGAAAATTCCTGCCATGCGAACAACTCTACCAAGAAAAGTAATTGACTTAATTCAGGAGGTGGAGAAAGCCTTGGCAGATCTCACAGAACTTGGAAACACAGGTGCCATTAAAAATCCTCTTGTAATAAAGTCTATTGAGAGCAAGCTACCTGATGCTGTGAAGAAAGACTGGCTCATGTTCATGGTTAATCCCAGCAATGGTGTCACGTCTGACAACCATTTTGAGAGTCTCCTGATGTTCTTGAAAACTCAAGAGGAAATAATGGAAAAACTGGAGCAACTTGGAGTAGAGAAACCGGAAAGGCAGCAAAGAAAATTCGAGAGAAATTATGCGTCCACACGTTCCACAAGGAAAGCGGGAGGATGCATCATCTGTGGAGATGAAAGACATAAAGAAAAGATATTCTTCTGTAAAAGATTTAAGGAACTAAAACCAGCGGAAAAGATGCAAGCTGTGAAGAGGCTGGGAGCATGTAAAAAGTGTTTGGGACGTCATGAAGAGGAAGACGACTGCAAAGACACTTACCTGTGCAGGAACAAAGACTGTAAGAAAGGGGGCTCCTCAGATCACCACTTCTTTCTCTGTCCCAAAGGAGAGCTCAGGAGGGGAGAGGAAGGCAAAGTTGGGAAGGACGGCAGGAGAACACACACACTTACAGAGGAACAAGAGAACTTTTTAGCTGAACTATCACCACAAATGGCTGAAAAATGTAAAAGAGCTTTTTCCAACATGGCTGCCATAACAAACTGTGCTGGACAAGACCAGTCTGGACTCATGAAGGCAAGTGGATTGAAGGAGCTACCAGTTCTCATGATGCTCCTGGAAGTCACTGCCAACGCAGGGCAAAAAATTGGCACCTTAATTGACCTTGCGTCAGACACTAATTACATCACACACAGAGCGGCCAATAGACTAAAGCTGAGGAGTGAAAAGATCACTTTAGTCGTCTATGGAGTTGGAGGAATGGCCATGAAAGTAAACACTAGAAGATATCTACTCAGAGTAAGAGTCAAGACATCCAGAGGAACAGAAAGAGCTCATGAACTTGTCTGCTATGGTTTAAGTGAAATAGCCCATGTGCACAAAGTTGTGAAGCCCGAGCAACTGAGAAAGTTCTTCCCAGAAGTCACACTGGAAGATCTAAAAAGACCAGGAACCATCGAGCTGCTAATCAGTCACAGAGAAGGCCGACTCGCCCCTCAAAGGAAAAAGATTGTTGGAGACCTCGTCTTATGGGAAAGCCCGCTGGGGAAGACAGTAGGGGGTGCTCATCCAGATCTCTTTGAGGAAGTGGACATGGCGACACACAGGTCAGAAACTCACTTCGCTCGCTCCATGAGAACCGTAACCATGAAGTACAAGGATATTCTCAAGACACAAGAAGCTCAGACTGAAACCAAGAGTATGACTTCTAACAAACAGTTCCTGGAATGGTGGAAATGGGACAGTGTTGGAGCAGCTTGTGAGCCAAAATGTGGAGGATGTCGCTGTGGCACCTGTCAACCGGGAGGAAAGGAGATGACACTGGTAGAGGAGAAAGAGCTTGAAATCATAAAGCAAGGCCTCACCTATGTAAAAGCTGACAGCCACAGTAATGCTCCACACTGGGACACAAAATATCCATGGCTCGAAGACCCAACCTCTCTTCCTAACAACCGCAGTGCAGTGGAGGCCACTTTTCTGAGGACAGAAAAGCAACTCAAGAAGGATCCAGAGTGGAAAGCAGCCTACACAAGTCAAATACACGAGATGGTGGAAAGAGGAGCAGCAAGAAAACTCTCGAAAGAAGAAATAAACAGCTGGAAAGGACCAGTTTGGTATGTGAGCCACCTGGTAGCGCCAAATCCCCACTCTGTGACCACGCCAATACGTATTGTATGGAACAGCAGCCAAAAGTTCAAAGGACTCTGTCTGAATGATCTTCTGCTTAAAGGCCCTGATGTACTAAATCCAATCCGAGCTGTTTTACTCAGATTCAGAAGAGGATTCTATGCAGCACTTGGCGACATTAAAAAGATGTACAACTCTGTGTGGCTTGAAGACAAGGAGCTGCACCTCCATAGGTTCCTCTGGAGAGACAGCCAAGATGATGAGATAAGTGAGTACGCCATTACCAGGGTTAACATTGGTGATCGACCTGCTGGATGCATTGCACAGCTGGCTATGAGGGAAACAGCGAGGTTACCAATGTTCACACACTTGGAAGAGGAGCGGAGAGTCCTAGAGGAGGACAGCTATGTGGATGACATCCTCACATCCCACAATGACCACAAAAGGCTGGAAATGTGCACAAAAAATGTGGAAGGAATACTGAAAGCTGGTGGATTTTTTCTCAAGCCATGGGTCCGGTCCGGGCAAAGTGGAAGGCAGAGGACAGGAAAACCTGGACTTGAGACAGCAAATGAAGTACTCTTACTCCCAAATCAAATGACGGAGGAAGATAATAAGGCTCTGGGCGTGGGATACCTGGTGGAGGAGGACAAGCTCTATGTAATGGCTTCAATCAATTTCTCAAGAAGGAAGAAAAAAATGAGAATGGGCCAGAACCTCAAGGAGGGAGAAATAAGGCAAAAAACTCCAAACCCCCTAACCAGAAGAGAGCTGTTAAGCCAAGTCGCTGGCCTCTATGACCCAATTGGCCTTGTCACGCCCTTAAAACAGGCAGGAGCCATACTCGTCCGAAAAGCATTCCAGGAAGCTAGAGATGGAAGCTTCAAGACTCTGGACACTTGGGACAAACCACTATCTGAGAGCCTGAGAGAGGAAGCAGTCAAATTGTTTGAGGAGTATGTGCGTCTTAGCCAAATCACTTTCCACAGGAGCCTCACACCAGCTGGCCGGACTGGAAAACCGTGGGGAATAACATTCTCAGATGGCAGCGACAAGAGCTATGGTGCTGTAGTATATTTTAGATGGGAGACAGAATGGGGCGTCCAGACCAGGCTGGTTGAATCAAAAGCAAAGCTCACACCACTGGACCAGAAGGGGGAGCCAGTTAAGGCTGAAATCTGTGGTGCAGTCTTTGCCACACGGCTGCGAAGATACATAGAAAAGCACAGCCGCATGGAGATAGAGCAGTGGTTTCATCTATTGGACAGCCAAACCGTGCTTGGAGCCATTCAACGAGACAGTTACGGATATCAAACCTTCTTCGCAAATAGAGTCGGTGAAATCCAAAGATCATCAGCTGTTGAGGAATGGTGGTGGATCCCAGGGGACTTGAACATCGCGGATATCATAACACGAGGAGCTGCTTCTAAGGACCTTAAAGAGAGTTCATTGTGGCAGAATGGACCCCACTTCCTTAAACTACCAGTGGAAGAGTGGCCAAAGAAGTCAGCTAGAGAAGTAGCAGCAGGTGCAAAGGATAGTATAAGCAAATTGCAGCGAAAGGCTTTTTCAGCTGTAATCACAAGAGCTCAAGCAAAGAGGGAGCACGGCAGTGCACATCAAGACGGCCCCACCATCAAAGGAACTGTCATTCCCACAAAAGCACCTGACAGCGTGGTAAGAGTCCCAGTCCAAAGAGCTCCAGCCGGTGCAGTAATTAAACAACTTATTGACATCAGAAGATTCAGCAGTTTAACAAAGCTAATCAGAATCGTTGCATGGGTGTGGAGAGCTGCTGCAAAGTGGAAGAGGAAAGGCTCAGCTGACAGGAAGGCAAAGTGGGAGGAGATGGCTTCGAAAGGAGGAAGATCCAAAGCCAAAGGAGCTGTGCTCTCTGTTAGAGAGTGTCAAGACGCCCTCCGAGACCTTTTTCTTTCAGCCCAGGAGGGTGTGAGCTTCCATGACACCACACTCAACAGACTAGCCGTGTACAAAGAGGAGGAGACAGGGCTTTTGGTATGTGGAGGTAGAATTCAGACTTTCAATGAGGAAAAAACAGCAGTACCAATTCTTCCATTTGAGTCTTGGATATCTACTCTTATAGCTCAAGAAGCCCACAAAGCAAACCATGAAGAAATAGCTGGAACACTCTTAAGGATGAGAAAGAGGGCCTGGATTGTAAAAGGTCGGAAACTGGCCAAAAAAGTAGTTGATAGCTGCGTGACATGCAGAAAGGCCAGAGAGAAAAAGTGTCGGCAGATAATGAGTGACCTTCCACCAGAGAGGTCAAATGCAGCACGACCGTTTGAGTTCGCAACACTTGATCTTTTTGGACCCTACGAGGTGAAAGATGAGGTCAGGAAGAAAGTAAGGCTCAAAGTATGGGGAATCATCTTTTGCTGTATGGCGTCAAGAGCTATGCACGCAGACATGGTCAGTGACCAGTCAGCGGAAGGATTTCTTCTGGCCTATCAAAGATTCACTGCTCTGAGGGGCCATCCAACCAAACTCTGGTCAGATCCTGGAAAAAACTTTGTGGGAGCCAAACCTGCCCTCAAGGAGCTTTACCAGTTCCTGGACCAAATAGACAAGGCAGAGCTTGAGAACGAGGCTGTCAAAAATGGGACTGAATGGAGCTGGAAGATCCATCCTGCAGATTCGCCTCACAGGAATGGAGCTGCTGAAGCGGCCGTCCGTGTTGTGAAGAGAGCCCTGTTAAACCTGGGAGGAAATGGAAGTTTCACATGGGGAGAATTTCAAACATTCCTCTACATGGCAGCTAATCTTGCTAATGAAAGACCCATAGATGCTCGAACCCAAAGCCGGGAAGACTGTATACAGTACATCAGCCCAAACTCTCTTCTTCTTGGCAGAAGTGGACCAAAAGGAGACGCCGGAGACTTCACATTTGAAGGCTACCCCTACAAGAGACTAAAGGTCATCCGAGCAGAAGTAAACAGATTCTGGGAAAAGTGGAGTCAGTTGGCTGGCCCTAATCTATTTGTGAGGAGCAAGTGGCACACCAAGGAGCGGAACGTTGCAGTCGGAGATGTGGTTTGGCTGGCTGACCAAAACGCTCTGAGAGGACAGTATAAAATGGCCAGAGTAATTGATGTAAACACTGACAAAAAAGGAATTGTGAGAGATGTAAAGGTCAGGACCTTTCCCTCCTACCCCGTCCCAGTAAAAAGGGTGAACGGCGAAGGGATAAAGAGACTTTCAGACAAAATCCCAGCCACAACACTACACAGGGATGTAAGAAGACTGGTGATCCTGATTCCTGTTGAAGAGCAAGTGAGATGACCCGTGTGACCTCCTTGGGTTAAGTAACCAGGAGCTCAAGTGGGAGGTGTCAAGTCAAATAATTGGTGTAATAAAATTAGTTAACAATAAGTAGCCTTTTCCCCCCAAATTGTGGTGTTATCTGCTGTAGATTGTGTAGGATTTGATAGCTGTAACAGCTGGGGGCAGCGGTGAGCGACAGGTCAGGTGGAGAAGCTGAAGAAGGCTAGAGGAGAGGGAGAGAGAGGAAGAAAAAAAAGAGAGAGAGACTGACAAGACAAAGGAGTCAGGGCAGAGAGACTAAACCGGGGTGAAAGCCTACAGAAACGCTGCTGGTTATCAACCTAAACAAAGCTCACCTGAAAGAAAAAACTGAAATAAAACTGATAAAACTGAGCTGAGTTGCCCAAAGCGTCTTCTGTGCTGGCTTTCAGGCCATTTCAAGTTGTGGCAGTCCGGAGGAAAATCTATATAACTTGACAATGATGGTGATGATGATGATGATGATGATGGTGATAATGGTGAGGATGATGGTGATGATGATGGTGATGATGATGGTGATGATGATGATGATGGTGATGATGATGATGATGATGATGATGATGATGATGATGATGGTGATAATGGTGAGGATGATGGTGATGATGATGGTGATGATGATGATGACGGTGATGGTGATGATGATGAACCAAACAACTAATGGATTATTTGTTTTATTAATTCCATCAATGATGCAACAAACCCTCTTCAGCTTTGAGAAAGAAAAAAAAAGTTTTACAACATTTTTGACGATTTTATGATAATTGATGGATTGGTCAATCGTTGGAAGGATGAAAATGAAAATCCATTTCTAATAATCATGTATCAGGTCTCTGGAAATGTCCATTTAGTGTTCTTGTTGTTTTTTTGTCTTTCTAAAAGTCAGAAAATCCAGGAGTCAGTAACTCAGCTGTAGATCTTGTTTTAAAGCTTCAGTCGAAGCTGAGCCAACATGTGACACTCTGTGTATAAAACAACAGCAAACACTGAGTTTACTGTTGCGTTTTCATTTATTGTTCATGTGTATGTATGTACACCTGTAAATAAAAGTCTGCACTTGGTGCAGAGTTGAGAATCCATCTTAACTTGTGAGCGACTTAGTAAAAGGTTTGTCTCAACAAACCTTGCGATATGGCCTCAGAATGATTTCACAGGGAGGCCCTCACATCAGCCTAATCCATCCCAGAGCTCATTTTTCTTGTTTTCCACAGCACCAGCTCTTTAAAAATGATTTATGCACCCATGTAGACCAGGACAAATCAATTAAAACAATCTATCCTCTGCAATACCATTGATTCTTAAGGTTCAGGCTGTTCTACGGCAGGGTTACAACAGTTTAGCAATAACACCGTTACTCAGAGGATTTTACTGGACAAGCTCTTCCTTCATCGCTGCTTCTACAACAGAAATAACATTAAAGGCAGAATGTGATGAGGCTGAGGCTCTGAAACGTTGAGGTGCTGCATGCATCCAGATGACGTGTCAAATACAGACACTGACCTCACGTCACCCAAAACTCCCAAAAAAACAAAACATTTTACCACAAGACTCAGGATTACCGTTTAGAAAAAGACTCATGGATAACAGAGCTGCAGCGATTAGTTCAGTAAACATCGATCACCAGGTTTATTTAGTCCAAACAACATTAAACAACTAATCAATCGTTTCAGTAATCAATAGATTAAGTGACCATTAAATGAATCGTTAGTTGCAGCTCTAATCAATACATCCTCACGCTACGCTCACTCCTGACTGATTATCAATGAACAATTTAACGATTAGTGTAAATAAAGAGTTTTATTGTGTATTTTACTCGTGACTCTATCAAGTTGATTGATTAATTAGCTCTAAAGATTATATTTGACACTGATTGGATGCAACATTGTCGGCCAATCAGAAAGGAGTATTCAGCTAGGATTCTTTTACCTGGTTCTTCTTTACATGAAATTTGACTTAAACATGATAAAACATGTTTAGAATAACAAATAGATTTATTAAAAATATATAAGAAAAAGTTGTAAGGGACAACGTCAAAACCGTCATGTGGCGTAAAACCAGGTAGTTTCACTCTCTGAGGTTTTAAATAAATAAGGTTTTATATTCTAAGTGGATTAAATATTTATTATATATCTTCTTCAGTTACAACATTTGACATTCTGTGTCCAGAAATAGCACAAAATCATGATTTTTGTAAAAAATACATGGTACAAATGGACTTTTAAAGAAACCAACATGAATAAAAAATGTACATTTATAGACCTGATGAATGATTCTTAAAACTGGATTTTACTAAGTTTTAAAAAGACTTTTTCATCTCTGATCTGTAAACATGTTCTCAGGACAGTTTCATGCTGTTTAAGTCGATGTGACTCCTTTATGTTGTTGAACAGGAATTTTACATATTTACATATTTTGACCATGTGTGAATAAATTTATTATAGCACATCAGTAAACATATATACTCTGTGTTACAGTAAAATTGAATCATCAATTAAGTTGTCACACATTAACCAGTTTCTTACAATCAGTCTGTTGAGCATTTTTAGGTTATTACAGAAACTATTTCTTTTGTTCCAATATTTTTAACAGACCCTAAAACGTATTTGTCCATTTTACATAGTGAATTTAATTTTAAAGGGACTGGTCATGTGACCTCACACACTGTATGTCCTTCAAAATAAAAGCACCCTTTTCACACCTGGCTGTAAAAACATAGATTTTATATCCCAGCTCTTTAGAAACATGAGGATAAAGTGATGGTTGCCGTATAGAACCACCAGGTAATAAAGGGTTAACATGACTTTCATTTGTCATAGAATTCTAAATTCTTGGGCATAAGTTTAATAATTCACGAGTGAAGACCTCGTTGGTCAAAGTTCAGGCCACTGAGCAAATAGAAGATTCTGACCTGATCATTAAGAGCAGATGAAGAGGAGGAGATGATGAAGATGAAGATGTTTCCCCCGCCACACTTCACAACTCTGATGTGTTAATTGATCCTTTACTGACTGTTAATACAGGCAGAGATATTCATGAACTGTGCAGGGAATATTTATGAGGCAATAAAAATGCAAAATGACCATCGTATACGACCAGAGCCTGGAATATCTCGTGGTTTCTACATTTCACACGACGATAATTAACTTCACTGAACGTTTCTGTCAAACATTTACAGAATTCATGGGGCAACTTTACAACTTTATAGTTTAACGAAAATAAACGTGTTGTTTTAACCCCAGTGAGACACAAGCTGCTTCCTCAACATGAGAATGTGGGTTTGTTATTCACGTTTAATCAATGAGTAAGCGTGTTAAACGGTTTCAGAGGACCTGACTAATTCCTGGATCAATCATTACCATCCTACAAGATTATGAAGCATCTCCTTCAGGGTAAACCCCAGATATGATTCAGCAATGGGAAATATTAAAAAACAGGTATTGGCTCCTTAAAAAATGAGTTTTTAAAAACAGGCAAATGATCAATATTATAAATTCATTCTCACAAAAATAACATCAATTAGAAGCAGAAAGAAGCGATAAAGACGTTAATTAAACTCTTGTAAACTTTAGTTTTACTCACTGAAGCTGAGTGAATCTAATTGTTTTTCTTCTGGCTGTAATTGTTAATTTTAATGAAATTTGTTTGGAACATTTGTGGTTTTCAGCTGATGATTTATATTAAAGACGAATCTGTGAGTTTTTATCTGAACAATCTCATGAATATGGATCAGTTTTGTGGTTCCATGTTTGACAGAGTAACACGGCGGTAAAGATGAGGGAAATCTATGAGTCTCAAACTGAAATGAATCAGTATTAAAGACGTTACACACATTTCCAGTCATGTTTAAACAATTAAATGCCTGTAACTGATCTCATGAACATCTTTAATCTGCATCGAACAGTTAAAAACATCCAATCCACAAATTAATTGGGGTCAGCACAAAGCAAAATAAAAAAAACATCCATGCAATGTGATGGATTTCAGATAATAATGTTCTCAGGAACATGATGCTCACAGGGATTCATCAACAGATGCTTAATAGCCACTTTACAACATCACATTCAATCTGGAGTCATGGAGCTGGCAGACGTAGCAGTTATTCATCTTCATGAATATACACACTGAACTAAATATATAGGCGGTGCTCCCTATGTGTGTATGTAGGGGAAGTGTGGGCATGGATTGTAGATAAAATAACGGGGATGTGCGTTATGCAGAACATCGTTGTTTTAACAACCTGAAAATGGTAAAGAGACACGCTGATAAAGCACAGTTTAAACTGAAGGAAATCAGCTACACAGCTGAGTTTAAGACATAAGACAGGTGGTACGAGTTGGAGGAAAGACTGGATCAGTGGATCACAGAGCAGAGACTGGATCAGTGGATCACAGAGCAGAGACTGGATCAGTGGATCACAGAGCAGAGACTGGATCAGTGGATCACAGAGCAAAGACTGGATCAGTGGATCACAGAGCAGAGACTGGATCAGTGGATCACAGAGCAAAGACTGGATCAGTGGATCACAGAGCAAAGACCGGATCAGTGGATCACAGAGCAGAGACCGGATCAGTGGATCACAGAGCAGAGACCGGATCAGTGGATCACAGAGCAGAGACCGGATCAGCGGATCACAGAGCAAAGACTGGATCAGCGGATCACAGAGTAAAGAACAAGTGGGAGAAGCGTTCCTATGGTCACCATTTAACTAAAAGCAGTAAAGCAGCAGAAGAAATGAAAATTGAACATTTCCGTCTTGGTGCTTTCGTTTCGGTGCCATTTCTCCATCCAGACCAGGACTACGGTAGCACAGCAACTTCCAGCGGATTATAACGCATCATTTAGAGGAAAGTGACTCTGATGGTGAAGAAAGTGAAGCTGGCATGTTTGATGGAGATTTAGCTGCTGTTGGATGCCTCATAAGCAGCAGACCATGTTTGAGTCCTAGCTGAAGAATTTCTTTGTGTCTATGACACTAAATATATTTTACTAAAATAAATGTTGAAACCCTCCACTTACATATCTATCTATCCATCACATGCAATATATATGTGGTAATACTTAACTAACACACTGTGGTTATCAGGGCAGTGTGTGGGACATGAAAGAATCACCTTCATCATCATCTACTTTATACAGTGCAATAATCATGGTTTGCTGTTTCTACGATGACAAATATGATGATTCTCTCAGGTTATTACGTGTGATTCTCAGAGCAGCAGGTTTATAAACTCACTTCATCAACAACCACAGACGATGTAATAACCCACGAAGCAAAGCATGAAGGGAAATCACCGGAGCTGCTGACATCATCTAATGGATCAGATATGAGACCAATTATAAAATCAATAGCTGGAACCCTGGCTGAACGGAAACCAGTGATGTCATCATCAGGTTGGTGGGAACCAGCAGGTTCAGAGTGTCAGAAACCAGGAGGCTGCTGGGAAACGCTGCTCCAGTTCTGTAGGTGGGAGGTGAACGGATATTGATGAGTTTGTGTACTTCAATCTGTATAAATATGTACGGGTCAGTGGCAACATGGGAAAAAAAAAATTAAATACAGTTTAAAAATGCATTTAGCAGAGCTCCTATAATCATTCATTTTCTTTCTATCATTTAAGAGTCCATTTGAATGGTTTTATTTTTTTTAACAAAACTCAGGATTCTGTGCTATTTAAACACAAAATGTCATATATAAAAAAAAATATCTTACTATCTCAGAATTACTTAATAAGGCTGTTTCTGAGGAGGTTCTAGTCGACCTAAATTGCTGAACTGGTATTTTTACTGAAGTAAAACTACTTTTGTTTGAACCCATCTCTGAACTTTCCTCACCCCCTGTGCTTTTATTTTATTTAACTTCCTCCATCGAACCCGTGTGACCAGCCGCGTCTGCCGCTCTGCTTCCATCAAAACGTCACTTCCAATCTGCCGTTTGTGCTGACTCCATCGCTGCGTCGCTCCATTACTGCAGCGACAGGCAGGAATAACACCACCTGACAGGACAGAGGTTCACCACTTAGCAACCGACCCCCCACAGACAGGACAGCTCCACTACCGGTGGTATGTGTATATATAACCTATATATGTATATATATATATATATATATATATATATATATATATATATATATATATATATATATATGAGTTTGGGGGATGATTAGAGAACTATAACTATAAATAATATTATATCTGGTGAGCAAAACTGGTCAACAACCAGTGAATATTTCCATCTAGGCGCTGTTATGTGTCTGTGTATGTGTGTATGTGTGTGTGTGTGTGTGTGTGTGTGTATGTGTGTGTGTGTGTGCATCTTAAACATCTCTGCAGCCAATGTTAGTGTTGAGCCGTTTGAAGAGGAAAACGCTTCATTACCAAACGTCAGCGTCCAACAGGCCATGGTCTGATATATGGATCCATCCATCAGCTTTAAGTAGATATGAAGAATATGTCAACACGGTCACATCATCATCATCAACAACGAGGGTTTTATCTCCTCCTGCTACATATCAATGCGCCTGTTCATTGCTGTAAGCCCTCATTAAGGTAGGCCAGGAAACGTTTTCTGGACCATAAACACGTCAGCTAACTTCGTCTGAGCAGAGTCGTAATTCTGCTTCTTCTTCGCTGGTTCTGCAGACAGTAGATACAGCAGTAAAGTGATGGGAGTCCTCACTGAAGTTCCTGTCTGTGATTTACTAGTCGTCGCATGTTAATTCCCTTTTAAAAGTGTCCCCGTAGCTTAGTGAGCACTTTATGTACTCTGGTCCTTCATCGATAAATCAGCCGCCGCGTGACGTGAACTTCAGAACCACGATGCTGACTCAGTTCAGACGACGTTACGACTCAACATTCACGTGTCCTCTGTGAATCTGAACGTTTTACAGTCGGGATACTGTTGGACTTTTAGGTGCAGGTGGTTCTTCTAGTTCTACCTGTTTCACCTGTAGCTCCTTGAGCTACAATATTATTAATCTATTACTGTTGTGGTTCATTAAATGGTTTAAACATCAATCAAAGCTGCAGATTGAAGCTAAAATGTCTTTTTATTTAGGCATTTACAGAAAGTGTAAATGCCTAAATAAAAGTAGACATGTGCACCCCAACAGAAAAATGACATCAATGTTTGATAGATCCTCCTTTGGCAGAAATACCAGCCTCTGTTTGCTTCTAATGAAGCTCTGGATTCACCACATCACAGATTTACAACAATGTTCAGGTCTGAGGACTGAGATGTTCATGTTCAAACTGACTGGAATCCACGGAGCTCCAGCTTGAACCAGACATGATGAACCAGCACCAGGGTTACTGTGATAGAGGGTTTGTTCTCACCCTCCATCAAACCACCACTCGTTATGTCCAAGGTAACTAATACTCAAGTTTCATCATTCTCCAGCAGCTTATTCCAACATGGAGCTGGTTTGTCTAACTCAGTGTTTCTCAATTATTTTCTGTCCCCCCACCATTAGAGAATAAAACATCCCCCCGTGACTATAAATAGAATCATTTGTCTATAAATTGTTCTAAGTACCTCTGCATAACACTGTGTCCTTATTAACGTATAAGAGAATAAAAAATAAAGAAATATGGACCAACTTCCAACAAAGAATAGCTTTATTAACCAACAGAAAAGATTTAAAGTGCATCTGAAATTTAAAAATAAATTAAATCCTTAATTAAACATTTCTGACAGACCATGTCAAACCATATGATACTGAAAAATAAAACTACATAAATGGTCTTATCAGTGATTGTGGTGTAATGTCTTTAATGTCTTTGTCTCCAACATTTCAGACTCAGTAACACACTGGTCTTTCACAGTGAACCAAGCGCTACAGACGCTTCGTCATATTTCCTCGTCTTAGGCCAGCTCTGTCCTGGGGTGCTCCCTTGACCCAGTGGAGGTGGTGGGAGAGGAAAGGATGATAAGGAAGATATCATCAATGATGGAAAACCACCTCCACCCCATGCAGGACACACTGTCTGGACTGACGAGCTCCCTCAGCAACAGACTTATCCATCCAAAGTGTCTGAGGGAGCGATATCGGAAGTCCTTCCTTCCTACAGCTGTCAGACTGTACAACAAGTACAGCTTGCAGTAACCCCCCCCCCAACAGAAAAAATGGACAGTACAAATACATTCCTAATTCATATTTATATATACCTGTATATACCTGTATATATCTGTATATATTGTTTTTTAATTTAATTTTTCTTTTCCTTTTAAATTTTTAAAAACATTTTTGTAACTTTTCTAACTGCTGCTGTAGCACTGTAAATTTCCCCACTGTGGGACAATAAAGGAGCTATCTAATCTATCTAATCTAATCTAATCTAATCTTAGCTTTGGGAGACTTTCGTTTGTCTCTTTATCTCCGTCTCTCTCCGCCTGTCTTCTCATCCCTGTTAAATATGTTTTCATGATGTCACTTGGTGTCTACACTTCATACTCATACTCTGTGCTGTATGCTCCCTGTGAACACTCTGCTGCCCCCTGATGGAGTGGAGGTGCAACTGCACTTTATTCTAGGACAGTAAAAAAAAAAAAAAAAAAATAAAAACGCATGTTCCCTGAGGTCTAACGCGCCCCCCTTGACGGAGCCTCGTCCCCACCAACCCAACACACACACACACACACACACACACACACACACACTATTCGAGAACCATTGGTGTAATGTAAATTAAGTCTATAGCCTCTTGATTTTTTACCAAACTGCATCAGTGCATTTAAAAGGTCGAATTTTTTAATTTTTCCAACACAACAGTGTGTTCTTTACTTTAAACTGAACCGACGCTGTGCTGCAGACGCCTGATCGCGTCCTGCAAGGCGACAGCACAGTTTCCTTTATTCCATTTAGCAGAACTCTCCTTCACATTCATCAGCATGAATTACGACTGTAAATTAATGTCTGAGCTGAACGGGACAAAACCTGCGATGAGCCTCGCGCCGTCGTCCTCAGACCAACCCGAGCGTCCGCGCCGCATCAAATCCAGAAACTAAACGGTGGTTGGCGATGAAAATTAACGGCGGCTCGGGACAATAAAGCCACATTACACCATAAAACCTCCGTTCTGGACTGGCCCGGGCTCCGGGGCCCAGGTTTTATGTGGTTTTATGTTCGGGGCCGAGTCCCTGGTCAGAACCAGAGCAGATATTATGAAGCCGGGCTGCTGCTTATAGGAAAATAAAACTGAACATCATCACGTTTCTCGCTCCTCAGTGGCTTGTTTCAGGACAAACTGTTTGATAGAGTATTTTTTCAAGGGAGAGGAGTGTGTGTGTGTGTGTGTGTTTAATACTAGAGGATCATGGGTGGTTGTTGTTTCAGAGATGATCATCATTTCTTCCTTAAATCTCCTTAAACAGGAAAACGTCAAATCTTTCATGTGTTTATTCCTGAAAACATATAGTTTTATTTTTAAGTCATTAACCCTCTAATGTAAAGTGTTTAAAATGTATTTAAATCTATATTTTGTTATTTAAAGATGTTATAAGATTCATATTTGTTTCCACGTGGCAACAATATGCAGATGTTTCACATTTCTGATCCATTCATTGATTTTGTTGCATCTGGACTGAAAGTCTCAGTGTTTATTTCCAAGTGTGATAATTACAGAGGATTTACAGAAACTCAATGTTAACGCAGCTCAAACAGCGTTTAGTGTCAAACAGAGGATTCAGACACACACACACACACACACACACACACACACACACTCACACACACACACTCATACACACACACACTCACACACACAAGCGATTTGGTTCATCATCACATTTCTATTGATAATGGATCAATTATTGAATCAAACAAACCACTGATCAACTTTAATATGAAGCGTCACATTCATGGTCACTAATAAAAATCGTTTATTAAAAATGATCCATAATCATCATCAACTGATGAAGGAAAATGTAAAATGTGTTTGTCTACAAACCTGGAACCATAGCTGCAACTAAAATAAAAAGTATTATAATAATTATAAGTATTATAATCTATGCAAAGTAAATATTTAACATTTACTGTTTATCTTTTTCAGTTCCCCCATTTGAGATTTTGTGTTGTAATAAAAACGACAATAAACGATTAAATGACAGAAACATTTGGCAAAATGAGAAACGTCATAAAATACAGATTTAAGAAGCATCATCACAAAGTACATGTTGTGTTCATGTTGGCAAACAAACAACTAATTCATAATTAATTACAGCCAATTATCACAATTCTCTTTATTCCTAGTTTACAGTAAAGAAATAAAAAGCAGCTTTTATTTTAACATGTCAGACAATTATTTAAAGCTGAGTCATTCATATGGATCCTAAAACACGTGAAGGCCCAGTTTAAAGTTCTGCTCATTGAAATGTTCTCTTAGGGCTGGGGCTGGTTTGGGGGGGGGCTGATAATTAACAGATCAACAGGAGCTTCGACTTAATTATGAGTAACGAGCTGCTTATGAATGAAACGAGTTCCTGGCAGTGACGTTAACGAGCCGTGTTCACATCGTGTTACATGACTCAACATGTGGAGACGGAGTTCTGCCGTTGGAGTTTTTAAATTTTACAGAAATATAATAATCAGCAGCAGCCTGAGCTGTTAATGAGACGTAGGAACGTGATGCAGACGCTTTAACCTTCTATTCCATACAGTTTCCATATGACAACCATGACTTTATCCTCGTTTTCATGTTTTTTACAGTCAGGTGTGAAAAGGGACTTTTATTTTGAAGGACATAGAATCCATGAGGTCACATGACCAGTCCCTTCAGCTCAGGGTGTCCACCTCAGGTCCTGGGCTTGGGGGGCTGCAGGTTTCTGTTCCAGGCAGCAGCACCTGATTCTACTAGTGAAGGTCTCAGCAGGATTCTATTGGCTGATCAGTAGAATCTGGTGTTTCTGGTTGGAACAGAAACCTGCAGCCACTCGACCTCCAGGACCTGAGGTGACACGTGTGCTTCAGCTCATGGACATTTAACATGTAACTGAGGATATAACGCAGCAACACTTGAAGGTAATATGAATGTTTTTACAGTTAAGTATGAAGAGGAGGCTTTTATTTTGAAGGACATTTTTATTCCAAGTTGTTTTTAACTAATATGCTAAAATAGATTTTTTGCATATAGCAACAATTATTTGTTTGTACAATGACCAAGTCATATTTAATGTAATATAAACTAAACATCATAATATCAGCTAGTTCTGTATTCTTTAAATATTAAACCATTTGACATTTTGTGTCAAAAAGATCACATAAAATCAGGAACTTTGAAAGAATAAACGGTACAAATGGACTTTTAAAGGACAAGAAACCAGCATGAACATAAAACGTAGGATAGAGAAACGTGCTGAATGCATCTTAAACCCAGCAGATTTGTCTCTGACTCGTTTATAATGCATTACGCAGAATTTGCCTCCTTCAGGTTGAATGAAGAGGTTTTTGCTGCAGCTTCTTGTGGTCAGGAGGCTGCACACAGAGCGTTATTTCCTCCACATGACGTCCAGCCCCCTGAGGAACGATGGAGGAGGAAAACCTGCCTTCATGGTTAGAGCTCCTGGGGGGTCCAGGAGATCCTGGTCCAGACCCACAGACCACACAACTGGTCTCATCAGTTTGATCTATAACTGACTGTAAATATTCGGAAATATGGGATAATAGTCATTATTGTTGTTTTTTTTATTTTGATGTGGTCAGCAGGTTAGAACAGTGTCTGATCCACTGATCTGTCAAAGCTGCAAGTGTGTGTGTGTGTGTGTGTGTGTGTGTGTGTCTACACTGATCAGACTCTCGCTGTCTCTGCATCTCTGAACCAGCAAAAAGAGATTAATGGGATCAAACAGCTAGTGTTGTCAAACACACACACACACATACACACACATATACATATATATATACAGTGGGGAAAATAAGTATGTGGACCCCTCCATGATTTCTAAGTGGGAGAAATAGCAAAATAGCAGGTGCAAATACTTATTTTCCCCACTGTATATATATATGTATATGTGTGTGTGTGTGTGTGTGTGTGTGTGTTTGTGTGTGTCTGTATGTTTCTCCTGTTCATCAAACCTGTGATTCTTTGTCTTTTCCATGATCTTGGCTCATTTCAGGGACACGTCGTATTTTAACGGGACGTTTATGTCATTTCTGATTAAGTCTGCTGCTCTACGACCTGTGAGCCGATAGATGTACAGCGGCAACAATTAAAAAGACGTTTGATTAGATGTGATTTACAGCTTCACAGTACATGCTCTACACTATAGAGGTTTGATATATGTATATATATATATATATATATATATATATATATATATATATACATATATTAAGTTAAATTAATGGTCGCTGTGTGAGGGGGAATTAATTATAAAACAGGTCAAATCAAGAAAGTAGATTTGGTTCTATTTTTCTTTGTCAGTTTAACTCTGTCTGACTCAGTCAAGTTGAGCTAATGAATAAAAACTGAATGAAAATCACAAAAACAAACACAAAACTGCCCTCACAGCTGTTATAGTCAATAAAACATGTTTGACAAGATGAGAAGTTTTAAGAATCATTCATCAGGTCTATAAATGTGCATTTAGTGTTCATGTTGGTTTCTGATCATTTAAAAGAACATTTGTATAATTTTCTTACATAAAAATCACAATTTTGGTGTGATTTTCAACAGAAAATACTTCAGTGGAGTCAAAATAGAATGATAAATCTAAATATTCACCTAAAATTAAAGTTAAACTATCTGGTACCAAGTTTTGATGGTTACACCACATGACAGTTTTGACATTGTCCCTGTAACTAAGAATATTTAGATTTATTTTTTTTAAATGTCTATGAAAAACTGAATTTGACTTTTCAATGAAAAATTAACTCGTGCATTTTAAGCCTCAGTGACACAACTGATGGAGGATTAGATCTTAATTACTAATTACTATTGTGTATTTTCCATTCCTATTCCCATACATGTGATTCTTTTATAAAAGTCACGGCTCCTGAAAAACTGGACCATATGATCAATAAGTCACAGATGAGGAACATTGGCGAGTTAATTAATATTTGTTTAGTTATTCATTTAAAATGATGTAGAGGAGATCATTAATGATCTCAACTGACAAAGCTTCTCGCAATGGGAAGAAATTGATAAATTCATAATCACAACATGAGCGTGTTGTCTGAGAGGTGAGGTCTCCTGGTCGTGTTGATGTTTCTGTTAATTTATAATGGGAGAGATAGGAAGAGCAGCAGGTGTAAAGCTGCAGTTGGAGGCTCATAGCTAGAAAACCGTAAACATTTAGGAAAGCAGATCCACATTTTAGTGATGGGAGGGTCATGCCGACGCTTTGAGGTAAAATAATTAACGTGTGGTGGAAACTCAGGCTGTGGCAGCTTTTTTTTTCAGAGAAATTTTTGGTGCTTCTCCACTAACAATGACATCAAGACTCTAACCTCCACCAGGAATGAATGGGGCCAAAATCTTGCACAAAAATGGCGACGATGTCGCCATAGTAACCATTGTGGATGCCAAAAGTCACAACAACTATTAAACAATTATGAACGATGAAGAAGCTAGTTCATTTAGAAATTTATGAACTGAACCTTGAATTTGTTCATGTAGAAAATTAACTTTCCTGACATTGGCTTAAATTTACCCTCAAACTACAAATACTAAACAATTCAAACAATCCCACAAGTTCAATTTAATTCAAGACCTCTCGCTATCATAATGCACTTCATGTTGTTGTATAGGGTATGACATAATACAGCATTTACCAGTGGTGGAAGAAATTTGCATTTAACAAACATTCAATAAATAACAATCAGTATGAATCTATCTAATTTTAGATAAAAAAGAAAAAAAAGGTGAACCAATCAAATTGAGAACGTTTTTTCTGAAAAAAAGTGTCTTCTTCTAATGGTATTGTCTCTGATCATTGATGGACCTGTCAATCACTTTTGGGTAAAGTGGATTTTTAAAGCTGTTTTTATATCATGTTAATAAGTCACACCACTTATATTTAATTTACAAATGCAGAGAAATGGACAAGATAAGAGATAAGATAAGATAAGAGCTTATTGATCACACAACTGGGAAATTTGTCTGTTACTGCAGCGTACAGAGTAAAGAAAATAAAATAAAATAAAAGCTAAAGAAGACAAAAACAATAAAAAATAAAAATACACAACACTTTGTACAAAATTCGTAGAATTTGTTGATGATCCGCATACACAGTATGTATTATGGACATAGAATGGAGAAAAAATACTAATAAATAGTGAGAAAAAAGTATGCATAAGTAAAGCACATATACATACATACATGCACGTACACACTTATTTACATATTTGCATATATACACACATACATATCCACGCACATACACACATGTACACATACATAGCTAATGCATACTTAAAATGCAGGGTGTGTAGAGAAAAGTAAAGTAAAGTGACTACAGTAGATTCATGTTTATGTTATGATTGACAAGATGTGATTCAAAAGTAAACAGCTACAGTTCACATCACTACATTGTCAGAATTGCATTCTTTGCTTGTGACATCACACATTCATATGACATCATACATACCGATGACATCATACATACCGATGACATCATACATACCGATCAAATCATACAATAACACATACCGATGACATCACATGCCCAGGTGATGATGCGTGATGTCATGTAGCAAGTTCAAAGAATCTCAGCCTATAAAAGGCCAGCACTCAGCTGTGGCACAGTCAGTCAGTCAGCAGCAACACATGAGGACTTAAGGTGGAGAACAAGTTCAGCTACAACAAACTCACAGCTGAGCAGCAGCAACTTAGAGAGGAGCTCCAAGAAAATGTGGACATTCTGGGACAACACTAAAGATGCTTGAAGTTTCACAAGGAGTTAAAGATTGCATCAATTGACAAACGATAAATTCACAGCTGACTTGCAGAAGAAAGAATTTCAGAAGCTTCAAGAGGAGCCAAGATGAATTCATCAGTGACCTCGAGGAAGAGAGGAATACAAATTCCTTGAAGAACAAAGAATTTCAGAGACTTAGGTTGTTGTATGAAAAGTTCAAGATTGCTCTATAAACGGGCCACGAATTTTTCACCATTGACCTCCAGAAGAGAGACACAAATGTCTTACAAAGACTTTCAAAAGCTTCAAGTTTCACATCAAGAGTTAAAGATTGCTCATGAATTGAGCCAGGAACAGTTAATGACCAAACCAAAAGGATAAAGAAGGACAAGAACATTCTAATGGACCAAGAACTCCAGCTGCAAGTCTAGCAACAAGTATCATTAACAAAGGAAGACATTATCTGGAGAGAAGAAGAAGACCTGGAAACAGCGAGATGCAGACCCTAAACTCCTGGAAGCTGCTCAAGTGTCTGAGGAAAGAAGTCCAGAATGCAAGATTCAAAACAGGAAGCAAACAATTATCTGGAGTTTACAAAACAAAAAACCTAAGAAGAAAAAAGAAAGAAGAAAGTCTGAACGTCAAACCCTAACTCCTAACACATAACCCACTTTAAGCTTTAGAGTGCTGAAGCCTTCTGGTCCTCCTATGAACCGTACTTTGAAGAATGATGTATGATGGTCAATAGCTGGGGGGTCCAATCCTGGCCCTGTTTTAGAAAATTTCTCAATGGTGTTCATTAGGAAAGAACAACTTATATTTAATCTGGTTTATTTGTACCATGAGCTGCACATATGATGTTGTAAAACTGGTAATAAAAAAGAAAATGACTCTGAAAATATGAGAAAGAGACTGGAACGTCTCATTTCTGACTTAGAACTTCTCTCTCCCCGTTCTGATGTCAGAAATGAGACGTTCCAGTCTCTTTCTCATATTTTCAGAGTCATTTTCTTTTTTATTACCAGTTTTACAACATCACATGTGTAACTCATGGTACAAATCAAACAGGATTAAATATAAGTTATTCTTTTTTAAAGAACACCATGGAGAATTTTCTAAAACAGGGACAGGATTGGACACCCCAGCTATTGACCATCATACATCATTCTTCAAAGTACGGGTCCATAGGGTGACCAGAAGGATTCAGGACTCTAAAGCTTAAAGGGGGTTAGGTGTTAGGAGTTAGGGTTTGAGGTTTGGGCTTCCTTCTTCCTTCTTTCTTCTTAGCTTTTTTGTTTTGTCATCCCCAGATAACTTGTTCCTTCCTGTTTGAGATCTTGCATTTTGGGCTTTTGACCCCAGACAGCTCATGGGACAAATCAAACAGGGTCCCACAGAGTAACAGGAAGTACTTAGTCTTGTCCCATGAACCCTGACCTGAACATTTACTATTATCAGGTAAATGGGTATATATATTCCAAGCCACAATGGAATATATGTACCACACCGCCTCGCTGTGCTGGGACCATGACGTGGTGGAGAAGCTTGAGTGCTTCTAGGATAAATTCGGCAGCTGACTTGCAGAAGAAAGCCACGAATTTTTCACCATTAACCTCCAGATGGAGAGAGACACAAATGTCCTGTAAAGTTTCAGAAGCTTACATTTTTATAGTAAAAGTTCAAGATTGCTCTATAAACGGGCCACGGATTTTTTCACCATAGACCTCCAGATGGAGAGACACAAATGTCCCATAAAGACTTTCAGAAGCTTACATTTTTATAGGAAAAGTTCAAGATTGCTCTATAAACGGGCCACGGATTTTTTCACCATAGACCTCCAGATGGAGAGACACAAATGTCCTGTAAAGACTTTCAGAAGCTTACATTTTTATAGGAAAAGTTCAAGATTGCTCTATAAACGGGCCACGAATTTTTTCACCATAGACCTCCAGATGGAAAAGACACAAATGTCCTGTAAAGACTTTCAGAAGCTTACATTTTTATAGGAAAAGTTCAAGATTACTCTATAAACGGGCCACGAATTTTTCACCATTGACATCCAGACAGAGAGACACAAATGTCTTACAAAGAGTTTCAGAAGCTTCAAGAGGAGCCGAGATGAATTCATCAGTGACCTCCAGGAAGAGAGGAATACAAATGCCTTGAAGAACAAAGAATTTCAGAGACTAAAGTTTTTGTATGAAAAGTTCAAGATTGCTCTATAAACGGGCCACGAATTTTTACTATTGACCTCCAGAGGAGAGACACAAATGTCTTACAAAGAATTTCAGAAGCTTTAAGTTTCACATCAAGAGTTAAAGATTGCTCATTAAAATGAGTCAGGAACAGTTAATGACCAAACCAAAAGGATAAAGAAGGACAAGAACATTCTAATGGACCAAGAACTCCAGCTGCAAGTCTAGCAACAAGACCCATTAACAAAGGAAGACATTATCTGGAGAGAAGAAGAAGACCAGAATGGAATATATATACCACACCTTCTCCCTGTGCTGGGACCTTGACGTGGTGGAGAAGCTTGAGTGCTCCTAGGACCCTGAGAGCTGTGCTGGGGGGGCCTCTGGCTCCTGGCAGGTTTAACCTCACCAGACTGCTCTCAGATTAGGAGCAGGACTAAAGTCAGCACAACCCACAAAAAAAAACTGTTACAGAAACTAGAATGAGCAACTCATTGATATCAGACACATAGTGGACCCCAACCACCCACACTAAACCGGTTCACAAATGTCTTACAAAGACTTTAAAAAGCTTCAATTTTCACATCAAGAGTTAAAGATTGCTCATGAATTGAGTCAGGAACAGTTAATGACCAAACCAAAAGGATAAAGAAGGACAAGAACATTCTAATGGACCAAGAACTCCAGCTGCAAGTCTAGCAACAAGACCCATTAACAAAGGATAAATTCACAGCTGAATTGCAGAAGAAAGAATTTCAGAAGCTTAGATTTTGATTTGAAAAGTTCAAGATTGCTCTATAAATGGGCCACGAATTTTTCACCATTGACCTCCAGATGGAGAGACACAAATGTCCCATAAAGACTTTCAGAAGCTTAGATTTTTATAGGAAAAGTTCAAAATTGCTCTATAAACGGGCCACGAATTTTTTCACCATGGACCTCCAGATGGAAAGAGACACAAATGTCCTGTAAAGACTTTCAGAAGCTTACATTTTTATAGGAAAAGTTCAAGATTGCTCTATAAGCGGGCCACGAATTTTTTCACCATGGACCTCCAGATGGAGAGACACAAATGTCCTGTAAAGACATTTAGGATCTTACGTTTTTGTATGAAAAGTTCAAGATTGCTCTATAAACGGGCCACGAATTTTTCACCATTGACCTCCAGATGGAGAGAGACACAAATGTCTTACAAAGACTTTCAAAAGCTTCAAGTTTCACATCAAGAGTTAAAGATTGCTCATGAATTGAGCCAGGAACAGTTAATGACCAAACCAAAAGGATGAAGAAGGACAAGAACAACCTAATGGACCAAGAACTCCAGCTGCAAGTCTAGCAACAAGACCCATTAACAAAGGAAGACATTATCTGGAGAGAAGAAGAAGACCTGGAAACAGCGAGATGCAGACCCTAAACTCCTGGAAGCTGCTCAAGTGTCTGAGGAAAGAAGTCCAGAATGCAAGATTCAAAACAGGAAGCAAACAATTATCTGGAGTTTACAAAACAAAAAACCTAAGAAGAAAAAAGAAAGAAGAAAGTCTGAACGTCAAACCCTAACTCCTAACACATAACCCACTTTAAGCTTTAGAGTGCTGAAGCCTTCTGGTCCTCCTATGTACCCGTACTTTGAAGAATGATGTATGATGGTCAATAGCTGGGGGGTCCAATCCTGGCCCTGTTTTAGAAAATTTCTCAATGGTGTTCATTAGGAAAGAACAACTTATATTTAATCTGGTTTATTTGTACCATGAGCTGCACATATGATGTTGTAAAACTGTTAATAAAAAAGAACATGATCCTGAAAATACGAGGAAGAGACTGGAACGTCTCATTTCTGACTTAGAACTTCTCTCTCCCCGTTCTGATGTCAGAAATGAGACGTTCCAGTCTCTTTCTCATATTTTCAGAGTCATTTTCTTTTTTATTACCAGTTTTACAACATCACATGTGTAACTCATGGTACAAATCAAACAGGATTAAATATAAGTTATTCTTTTTTAAAGAACACCATGGAGAATTTTCTAAAACAGGGACAGGATTGGACACCCCAGCTATTGACCATCATACATCATTCTTCAAAGTATGGGTCCATAGGGTGACCAGAAGGATTCAGGACTCTAAAGCTTAAAGGGGGTTAGGTGTTAGGAGTTAGGGTTTGAGGTTTGGGCTTTCTTCTTTCTTCTTTCTTCTTAGCTTTTTTGTTTTGTCATCCCCAGATAACTTGTTCCTTCCTGTTTGAGATCTTGCATTTTGGGCTTTTGACCCCAGACAGCTCATGGGACAAATCAAACAGGGTCCCACAGAGTAACAGGAAGTACTTAGTCTTGTCCCATGAACCCTGACCTGAACATTTACTATAATCAGGTAAATGGGTATATATATTCCAAGCCACAATGGAATATATGTACCACACCGCCTCGCTGTGCTGGGACCTTGACGTGGTGGAGAAGCTTGAGTGCTTCTAGGATAAATTCGGCAGCTGACTTGCAGAAGAAAGAATTTCAGAAGCTTCAAGAGGAGCCAAGGAGCCAAGATGAATTCATCAGTGACCTCCAGGAAGAGAGGAATACAAATGCCTTGAAGAACAAAGAATTTCAGAGACTTAGGTTTTTGTATGAAAAGTTCAAGATTGCTCTATAAACGGGCCACGAATTTTTCACCATTAACCTCCAGATGGAGAGAGACACAAATGTCCTGTAAAGTTTCAGAAGCTTACATTTTTATAGTAAAAGTTCATGATTGCTCTATAAACGGGCCACCAATTTTTTCACCATGGACCTCCAGATGGAAAGAGACACAAATGTCCTGTAAAGACTTTCAGAAGCTGACATTTTTATAGGAAAAGTTCAAGATTGCTCTATAAACGGGCCACGAATTTTTTCACCATAGACCTCCAGATGGAGAGAAACAAATGTCCTGTAAAGACTTTCAGAAGCTTACATTTTTATAGGAAAAGTTCAAGATTGCTCTATAAACGGGCCACAGATTTTTTCACCATAGACCTCCAGATGGAGAGACACAAATGTCCTGTAAAGACTTTCAGAAGCTTACATTTTTATAGGAAAAGTTCAAGATTGCTCTATAAACGGGCCACGAATTTTTTCACCATAGACCTCCAGATGGAAAAGACACAAATGTCCTGTAAAGACTTTCAGAAGCTTACATTTTTATAGGAAAAGTTCAAGATTGCTCTATAAACGGGCCACGGATTTTTTCACCATAGACCTCCAGATGGAGAGACACAAATGTCCTGTAAAGACTTTCAGAAGCTTACATTTTTATAGGAAAAGTTCAAGATTGCTCTATAAACGGGCCACGAATTTTTTCACCATAGACCTCCAGATGGAAAAGACACAAATGTCCTGTAAAGACTTTCAGAAGCTTACATTTTTATAGGAAAAGTTCAAGATTGCTCTATAAACGGGCCAAGAATTTTTCACCATTGACATCCAGACAGAGAGACACAAATGTCTTACAAAGAGTTTTAGAAGCTTCAAGAGGAGCCGAGATGAATTCATCAGTGACCTCCAGGAAGAGAGGAATACAAATGCCTTGAAGAACAAAGAATTTCAGAGACTAAAGTTTTTGTATGAAAAGTTCAAGATTGCTCTATAAACGGGCCACGAATGTTTACTATTGACCTCCAGAGGAGAGACACAAATGTCTTACAAAGAATTTCAGAAGCTTTAAGTTTCACATCAAGAGTTAAAGATTGCTCATTAAAATGAGTCAGGAACAGTTAATGACCAAACCAAAAGGATAAAGAAGGACAAGAACATTCTAATGGACCAAGAACTCCAGCTGCAAGTCTAGCAACAAGACCCATTAACAAAGGAAGACATTATCTGGAGAGAAGAAGAAGACCAGAATGGAATATATATACCACACCTTCTCCCTGTGCTGGGACCTTGACGTGGTGGAGAAGCTTGAGTGCTCCTAGGACCCTGAGAGCTGTGCTGGGGGGGCCTCTGGCTCCTGGCAGGTTTAACCTCACCAGACTGCTCTCAGATTAGGAGCAGGACTAAAGTCAGCACAACCCACAAAAAAAACTGTTACAGAAACTAGAATGAGCAACTCATTGATATCAGACACATAGTGGACCCCAACCACCCACACTAAACCGGTTCACAAATGTCTTACAAAGACTTTCAAAAGCTTCAAGTTTCACATCAAGAGTTAAAGATTGCTCATGAATTGAGTCAGGAACAGTTAATGACCAAACCAAAAGGATAAAGAAGGACAAGAACATTCTAATGGACCAAGAACTCCAGCTGCAAGTCTAGCAACAAGACCCATTAACAAAGGATAAATTCACAGCTGAATTGCAGAAGAAAGAATTTCAGAAGCTTAGATTTTGATTTGAAAAGTTCAAGATTGCTCTATAAATGGGCCACGAATTTTTCACCATTGACCTCCAGATGGAGAGACACAAATGTCCCATAAAGACTTTCAGAAGCTTAGATTTTTATAGGAAAAGTTCAAAATTGCTCTATAAACGGGCCACGAATTTTTTCACCATGGACCTCCAGATGGAAAGAGACACAAATGTCCTGTAAAGACTTTCAGAAGCTTACATTTTTATAGGAAAAGTTCAAGATTGCTCTATAAACGGGCCACGAATTTTTTCACCATGGACCTCCAGATGGAGAGACACAAATGTCCTGTAAAGACATTCAGGATCTTACGTTTTTGTATGAAAAGTTCAAGATTGCTCTATAAACGGGCCACGAATTTTTCACCATTGACCTCCAGATGAGAGAGACACAAATGTCTTACAAAGACTTTCAAAAGCTTCAAGTTTCACATCAAGAGTTAAAGATTGCTCATGAATTGAGCCAGGAACAGTTAATGACCAAACCAAAAGGATGAAGAAGGACAAGAACAACCTAATGGACCAAGAACTCCAGCTGCAAGTCTAGCAACAAGACCCATTAACAAAGGAAGACATTATCTGGAGAGAAGAAGAAGACCTGGAAACAGCGAGATGCAGACCCTAAACTCCTGGAAGCTGCTCAAGTGTCTGAGGAAAAAAGTCCAGAATGCAAGATTCAAAACAGGAAGAAACAAATTATCTGGAGTTTACAAAACAAAAAACCTAAGAAGAAAAAAGAAAGAAGAAAGTCTGAACGTCAAACCCTAACTCCTAACACATAACCCACTTTAAGCTTTAGAGTGCTGAAGCCTTCTGGTCCTCCTATGTACCCGTACTTTGAAGAATGATTTATGATGGTCAATAGCTGGGGGGTCCAATCCTGGCCCTGTTTTAGAAAATTTCTCAATGGTGTTCATTAGGAAAGAACAACTTATATTTAATCTGGTTTATTTGTACCATGAGCTGCACATATGATGTTGTAAAACTGTTAATAAAAAAGAACATGATCCTGAAAATACGAGAAAGAGACTGGAACGTCTCATTTCTGACTTAGAACTTCTCTCTCCCCGTTCTGATGTCAGAAATGAGACGTTCCAGTCTCTTTCTCATATTTTCAGAGTCATTTTCTTTTTTATTACCAGTTTTACAACATCACATGTATAACTCATGGTACAAATCAAACAGGATTAAATATAAGTTATTCTATTTTAAAGAACACCATGGAGAATTTTCTAAAACAGGGACAGGATTGGACACCCCAGCTATTGACCATCATACATCATTCTTCAAAGTATGGGTCCATAGGGTGACCAGAAGGATTCAGGACTCTAAAGCTTAAAGGGGGTTAGGTGTTAGGAGTTAGGGTTTGAGGTTTGGGCTTTCTCCTTTCTTCTTTCTTCTTAGCTTTTTTGTTTTGTCATCCCCAGATAACTTGTTCCTTCCTGTTTGAGATCTTGCATTTTGGGCTTTTGACCCCAGACAGCTCATGGGACAAATCAAACAGGGTCCCACAGAGTAACAGGAAGTACTTAGTCTTGTCCCATGAACCCTGACCTGAACATTTACTATAATCAGGTAAATGGGTATATATATTCCAAGCCACAATGGAATATATGTACCACACCGCCTCGCTGTGCTGGGACCTTGACGTGGTGGAGAAGCTTGAGTGCTTCTAGGATAAATTCGGCAGCTGACTTGCAGAAGAAAGAATTTCAGAAGCTTCAAGAGGAGCCAAGGAGCCAAGATGAATTCATCAGTGACCTCCAGGAAGAGAGGAATACAAATGCCTTGAAGAACAAAGAATTTCAGAGACTTAGGTTTTTGTATGAAAAGTTCAAGATTGCTCTATAAACGGGCCACGAATTTTTCACCATTAACCTCCAGATGGAGAGAGACACAAATGTCCTGTAAAGTTTCAGAAGCTTACATTTTTATAGGAAAAGTTCATGATTGCTCTATAAACGGGCCACGAATTTTTTCACCATGGACCTCCAGATGGAAAGAGACACAAATGTCCTGTAAAGACTTTCAGAAGCTGACATTTTTATAGGAAAAGTTCATGATTGCTCTATAAACGGGCCATGATTTTTTTTTACTATTGACATCCAGATGGAGAGACACAAATGTCCTGTAAAGACTTTCAGAAGCTTACATTTTTATAGGAAAAGTTCAAGATTGCTCTATAAACGGGCCACAGATTTTTTCACCATAGACCTCCAGATGGAGAGACACAAATGTCCTGTAAAGACTTTCAGAAGCTTACATTTTTATAGGAAAAGTTCAAGATTGCTCTATAAACGGGCCACGAATTTTTTCACCATAGACCTCCAGATGGAAAAGACACAAATGTCCTGTAAAGACTTTCAGAAGCTTACATTTTTATAGGAAAAGTTCAAGATTGCTCTATAAACGGGCCACGGATTTTTTCACCATAGACCTCCAGATGGAGAGACACAAATGTCCTGTAAAGACTTTCAGAAGCTTACATTTTTATAGGAAAAGTTCAAGATTGCTCTATAAACGGGCCACGAATTTTTTCACCATAGACCTCCAGATGGAAAAGACACAAATGTCCTGTAAAGACTTTCAGAAGCTTACATTTTTATAGGAAAAGTTCAAGATTGCTCTATAAACGGGCCAAGAATTTTTCACCATTGACATCCAGACAGAGAGACACAAATGTCTTACAAAGAGTTTTAGAAGCTTCAAGAGGAGCCGAGATGAATTCATCAGTGACCTCCAGGAAGAGAGGAATACAAATGCCTTGAAGAACAAAGAATTTCAGAGACTAAAGTTTTTGTATGAAAAGTTCAAGATTGCTCTATAAACGGGCCACGAATGTTTACTATTGACCTCCAGAGGAGAGACACAAATGTCTTACAAAGAATTTCAGAAGCTTTAAGTTTCACATCAAGAGTTAAAGATTGCTCATTAAAATGAGTCAGGAACAGTTAATGACCAAACCAAAAGGATAAAGAAGGACAAGAACATTCTAATGGACCAAGAACTCCAGCTGCAAGTCTAGCAACAAGACCCATTAACAAAGGAAGACATTATCTGGAGAGAAGAAGAAGACCAGAATGGAATATATATACCACACCTTCTCCCTGTGCTGGGACCTTGACGTGGTGGAGAAGCTTGAGTGCTCCTAGGACCCTGAGAGCTGTGCTGGGGGGGCCTCTGGCTCCTGGCAGGTTTAACCTCACCAGACTGCTCTCAGATTAGGAGCAGGACTAAAGTCAGCACAACCCACAAAAAAAACTGTTACAGAAACTAGAATGAGCAACTCATTGATATCAGACACATAGTGGACCCCAACCACCCACACTAAACCGGTTCACAAATGTCTTACAAAGACTTTCAAAAGCTTCAAGTTTCACATCAAGAGTTAAAGATTGCTCATGAATTGAGTCAGGAACAGTTAATGACCAAACCAAAAGGATAAAGAAGGACAAGAACATTCTAATGGACCAAGAACTCCAGCTGCAAGTCTAGCAACAAGACCCATTAACAAAGGATAAATTCACAGCTGAATTGCAGAAGAAAGAATTTCAGAAGCTTAGATTTTGATTTGAAAAGTTCAAGATTGCTCTATAAATGGGCCACGAATTTTTCACCATTGACCTCCAGATGGAGAGACACAAATGTCCCATAAAGACTTTCAGAAGCTTAGATTTTTATAGGAAAAGTTCAAAATTGCTCTATAAACGGGCCACGAATTTTTTCACCATGGACCTCCAGATGGAAAGAGACAAGAGACACAAATGTCCTGTAAAGACTTTCAGAAGCTTACATTTTTATAGGAAAAGTTCAAGATTGCTCTATAAACGGGCCACGAATTTTTTCACCATGGACCTCCAGATGGAGAGACACAAATGTCCTGTAAAGACATTCAGGATCTTACGTTTTTGTATGAAAAGTTCAAGATTGCTCTATAAACGGGCCACGAATTTTTCACCATTGACCTCCAGATGAGAGAGACACAAATGTCTTACAAAGACTTTCAAAAGCTTCAAGTTTCACATCAAGAGTTAAAGATTGCTCATGAATTGAGCCAGGAACAGTTAATGACCAAACCAAAAGGATGAAGAAGGACAAGAACAACCTAATGGACCAAGAACTCCAGCTGCAAGTCTAGCAACAAGACCCATTAACAAAGGAAGACATTATCTGGAGAGAAGAAGAAGACCTGGAAACAGCGAGATGCAGACCCTAAACTCCTGGAAGCTGCTCAAGTGTCTGAGGAAAAAAGTCCAGAATGCAAGATTCAAAACAGGAAGAAACAAATTATCTGGAGTTTACAAAACAAAAAACCTAAGAAGAAAAAAGAAAGAAGAAAGTCTGAACGTCAAACCCTAACTCCTAACACATAACCCACTTTAAGCTTTAGAGTGCTGAAGCCTTCTGGTCCTCCTATGTACCCGTACTTTGAAGAATGATTTATGATGGTCAATAGCTGGGGGGTCCAATCCTGGCCCTGTTTTAGAAAATTTCTCAATGGTGTTCATTAGGAAAGAACAACTTATATTTAATCTGGTTTATTTGTACCATGAGCTGCACATATGATGTTGTAAAACTGTTAATAAAAAAGAACATGATCCTGAAAATACGAGAAAGAGACTGGAACGTCTCATTTCTGACTTAGAACTTCTCTCTCCCCGTTCTGATGTCAGAAATGAGACGTTCCAGTCTCTTTCTCATATTTTCAGAGTCATTTTCTTTTTTATTACCAGTTTTACAACATCACATGTATAACTCATGGTACAAATCAAACAGGATTAAATATAAGTTATTCTATTTTAAAGAACACCATGGAGAATTTTCTAAAACAGGGACAGGATTGGACACCCCAGCTATTGACCATCATACATCATTCTTCAAAGTATGGGTCCATAGGGTGACCAGAAGGATTCAGGACTCTAAAGCTTAAAGGGGGTTAGGTGTTAGGAGTTAGGGTTTGAGGTTTGGGCTTTCTCCTTTCTTCTTTCTTCTTAGCTTTTTTGTTTTGTCATCCCCAGATAACTTGTTCCTTCCTGTTTGAGATCTTGCATTTTGGGCTTTTGACCCCAGACAGCTCATGGGACAAATCAAACAGGGTCCCACAGAGTAACAGGAAGTACTTAGTCTTGTCCCATGAACCCTGACCTGAACATTTACTATAATCAGGTAAATGGGTATATATATTCCAAGCCACAATGGAATATATGTACCACACCGCCTCGCTGTGCTGGGACCTTGACGTGGTGGAGAAGCTTGAGTGCTTCTAGGATAAATTCGGCAGCTGACTTGCAGAAGAAAGAATTTCAGAAGCTTCAAGAGGAGCCAAGGAGCCAAGATGAATTCATCAGTGACCTCCAGGAAGAGAGGAATACAAATGCCTTGAAGAACAAAGAATTTCAGAGACTTAGGTTTTTGTATGAAAAGTTCAAGATTGCTCTATAAACGGGCCACGAATTTTTCACCATTAACCTCCAGATGGAGAGAGACACAAATGTCCTGTAAAGTTTCAGAAGCTTACATTTTTATAGGAAAAGTTCATGATTGCTCTATAAACGGGCCACGAATTTTTTCACCATGGACCTCCAGATGGAAAGAGACACAAATGTCCTGTAAAGACTTTCAGAAGCTGACATTTTTATAGGAAAAGTTCATGATTGCTCTATAAACGGGCCATGATTTTTTTTACTATTGACATCCAGATGGAGAGACACAAATGTCCTGTAAAGACTTTCAGAAGCTGACATTTTTATAGGAAAAGTTCAAGATTGCTCTATAAACGGGCCACGAATTTTTTCACCATAGACCTCCAGATGGAGAGACACAAATGTCCTGTAAAGACTTTCAGAAGCTTACATTTTTATAGGAAAAGTTCAAGATTGCTCTATAAACGGGCCACGGATTTTTTCACCATAGACCTCCAGATGGAGAGACACAAATGTCCTGTAAAGACTTTCAGAAGCTTACATTTTTATAGGAAAAGTTCAAGATTGCTCTATAAACGGGCCACGAATTTTTCACCATTGACATCCAGACAGAGAGACACAAATGTCTTACAAAGAGTTTCAGAAGCTTCAAGAGGAGCCGAGATGAATTCATCAGTGACCTCCGGGAAGAGAGGAATACAAATGCCTTGAAGAACAAAGAATTTCAGAGACTAAAGTTTTTGTATGAAAAGTTCAAGATTGCTCTATAAACGGGCCACGAATTTTTACTATTGACCTCCAGAGGAGAGACACAAATGTCTTACAAAGAATTTCAGAAGCTTTAAGTTTCACATCAAGAGTTAAAGATTGCTCATTAAAATGAGTCAGGAACAGTTAATGACCAAACCAAAAGGATAAAGAAGGACAAGAACATTCTAATGGACCAAGAACTCCAGCTGCAAGTCTAGCAACAAGACCCATTAACAAAGGAAGACATTATCTGGAGAGAAGAAGAAGACCAGAATGGAATATATATACCACACCTTCTCCCTGTGCTGGGACCTTGACGTGGTGGAGAAGCTTGAGTGCTCCTAGGACCCTGAGAGCTGTGCTGGGGGGGCCTCTGGCTCCTGGCAGGTTTAACCTCACCAGACTGCTCTCAGATTAGGAGCAGGACTAAAGTCAGCACAACCCACAAAAAAAACTGTTACAGAAACTAGAATGAGCAACTCATTGATATCAGACACATAGTGGACCCCAACCACCCACACTAAACCGGTTCACAAATGTCTTACAAAGACTTTCAAAAGCTTCAAGTTTCACATCAAGAGTTAAAGATTGCTCATGAATTGAGTCAGGAACAGTTAATGACCAAACCAAAAGGATAAAGAAGGACAAGAACATTCTAATGGACCAAGAACTCCAGCTGCAAGTCTAGCAACAAGACCCATTAACAAAGGATAAATTCACAGCTGAATTGCAGAAGAAAGAATTTCAGAAGCTTAGATTTTGATTTGAAAAGTTCAAGATTGCTCTATAAATGGGCCACGAATTTTTCACCATTGACCTCCAGATGGAGAGACACAAATGTCCCATAAAGACTTTCAGAAGCTTAGATTTTTATAGGAAAAGTTCAAAATTGCTCTATAAACGGGCCACGAATTTTTTCACCATGGACCTCCAGATGGAAAGAGACACAAATGTCCTGTAAAGACTTTCAGAAGCTTACATTTTTATAGGAAAAGTTCAAGATTGCTCTATAAGCGGGCCATGAATTTTTTCACCATGGACCTCCAGATGGAGAGACACAAATGTCCTGTAAAGACATTCAGGATCTTACGTTTTTGTATGAAAAGTTCAAGATTGCTCTATAAACGGGCCACGAATTTTTCACCATTGACCTCCAGATGGAGAGAGACACAAATGTCTTACAAAGACTTTCAAAAGCTTCAAGTTTCACATCAAGAGTTAAAGATTGCTCATGAATTGAGCCAGGAACAGTTAATGACCAAACCAAAAGGATGAAGAAGGACAAGAACAACCTAATGGACCAAGAACTCCAGCTGCAAGTCTAGCAACAAGACCCATTAACAAAGGAAGACATTATCTGGAGAGAAGAAGAAGACCTGGAAACAGCGAGATGCAGACCCTAAACTCCTGGAAGCTGCTCAAGTGTCTGAGGAAAAAAGTCCAGAATGCAAGATTCAAAACAGGAGGCAAACAATTATCTGGAGTTTACAAAACAAAAAACCTAAGAAGAAAAAAGAAAGAAGAAAGTCTGAACGTCAAACCCTAACACCTAACACATAACCCACTTTAAGCTTTAGAGTGCTGAAGCCTTCTGGTCCTCCTATGTACCCGTACTTTGAAGAATGATGTATGATGGTCAATAGCTGGGGGGTCCAATCCTGGCCCTGTTTTAGAAAATTTCTCAATGGTGTTCATTAGGAAAGAACAACTTATATTTAATCTGGTTTATTTGTACCATGAGCTGCACATATGATGTTGTAAAACTGTTAATAAAAAAGAACATGATCCTGAAAATACGAGAAAGAGACTGGAACGTCTCATTTCTGACTTAGAACTTCTCTCTCCCCGTTCTGATGTCAGAAATGAGACGTTCCAGTCTCTTTCTCATATTTTCAGAGTCATTTTCTTTTTTATTACCAGTTTTACAACATCACATGTGTAACTCATGGTACAAATCAAACAGGATTAAATATAAGTTATTCTATTTTAAAGAACACCATGGAGAATTTTCTAAAACAGGGACAGGATTGGACACCCCAGCTATTGACCATCATACATCATTCTTCAAAGTATGGGTCCATAGGGTGACCAGAAGGATTCAGGACTCTAAAGCTTAAAGGGGGTTAGGTGTTAGGAGTTAGGGTTTGAGGTTTGGGCTTTCTCCTTTCTTCTTTCTTCTTAGCTTTTTTGTTTTGTCATCCCCAGATAACTTGTTCCTTCCTGTTTGAGATCTTGCATTTTGGGCTTTTGACCCCAGACAGCTCATGGGACAAATCAAACAGGGTCCCACAGAGTAACAGGAAGTACTTAGTCTTGTCCCATGAACCCTGACCTGAACATTTACTATAATCAGGTAAATGGGTATATATATTCCAAGCCACAATGGAATATATGTACCACACCGCCTCGCTGTGCTGGGACCTTGACGTGGTGGAGAAGCTTGAGTGCTTCTAGGATAAATTCGGCAGCTGACTTGCAGAAGAAAGAATTTCAGAAGCTTCAAGAGGAGCCAAGGAGCCAAGATGAATTCATCAGTGACCTCCAGGAAGAGAGGAATACAAATGCCTTGAAGAACAAAGAATTTCAGAGACTTAGGTTTTTGTATGAAAAGTTCAAGATTGCTCTATAAACGGGCCACGAATTTTTCACCATTAACCTCCAGATGGAGAGAGACACAAATGTCCTGTAAAGTTTCAGAAGCTTACATTTTTATAGGAAAAGTTCATGATTGCTCTATAAACGGGCCACGAATTTTTTCACCATGGACCTCCAGATGGAGAGACACAAATGTCCTGTAAAGACTTTCAGAAGCTTACATTTTTATAGGAAAAGTTCAAGATTGCTCTATAAACGGGCCACGGATTTTTTCACCATAGACCTCCAGATGGAGAGACACAAATGTCCTGTAAAGACTTTCAGAAGCTTACATTTTTATAGGAAAAGTTCAAGATTGCTCTATAAACGGGCCACGAATTTTTCACCATTGACATCCAGACAGAGAGACACAAATGTCTTACAAAGAGTTTCAGAAGCTTCAAGAGGAGCCGAGATGAATTCATCAGTGACCTCCGGGAAGAGAGGAATACAAATGCCTTGAAGAACAAAGAATTTCAGAGACTAAAGTTTTTGTATGAAAAGTTCAAGATTGCTCTATAAACGGGCCACGAATTTTTACTATTGACCTCCAGAGGAGAGACACAAATGTCTTACAAAGAATTTCAGAAGCTTTAAGTTTCACATCAAGAGTTAAAGATTGCTCATTAAAATTAGTCAGGAACAGTTAATGACCAAACCAAAAGGATAAAGAAGGACAAGAACATTCTAATGGACCAAGAACTCCAGCTGCAAGTCTAGCAACAAGACCCATTAACAAAGGAAGACATTATCTGGAGAGAAGAAGAAGACCAGAATGGAATATATATACCACACCTTCTCCCTGTGCTGGGACCTTGACGTGGTGGAGAAGCTTGAGTGCTCCTAGGACCCTGAGAGCTGTGCTGGGGGGGCCTCTGGCTCCTGGCAGGTTTAACCTCACCAGACTGCTCTCAGATTAGGAGCAGGACTAAAGTCAGCACAACCCACAAAAAAAAACTGTTACAGAAACTAGAATGAGCAACTCATTGATATCAGACACATAGTGGACCCCAACCACCCACACTAAACCGGTTCACAAATGTCTTACAAAGACTTTCAAAAGCTTCAAGTTTCACATCAAGAGTTAAAGATTGCTCATGAATTGAGTCAGGAACAGTTAATGACCAAACCAAAAGGATAAAGAAGGACAAGAACATTCTAATGGACCAAGAACTCCAGCTGCAAGTCTAGCAACAAGACCCATTAACAAAGGATAAATTCACAGCTGAATTGCAGAAGAAAGAATTTCAGAAGCTTAGATTTTGATTTGAAAAGTTCAAGATTGCTCTATAAATGGGCCATGAATTTTTCACCATTGACCTCCAGATGGAGAGACACAAATGTCCTGTAAAGACTTTCAGAAGCTTACATTTTTATAGGAAAAGTTCAAGATTGCTCTATAAACGGGCCACGAATTTTTTCACCATGGACCTTCAGATGGAGAGACACAAATGTCCTGTAAAGACATTCAGGATCTTACGTTTTTGTATGAAAAGTTCAAGATTGCTCTATAAACGGGCCACGAATTTTTCACCATTGACCTCCAGATGGAGAGAGACACAAATGTCTTACAAAGACTTTCAAAAGCTTCAAGTTTCACATCAAGAGTTAAAGATTGCTCATGAATTGAGCCAGGAACAGTTAATGACCAAACCAAAAGGATGAAGAAGGACAAGAACAACCTAATGGACCAAGAACTCCAGCTGCAAGTCTAGCAACAAGACCCATTAACAAAGGAAGACATTATCTGGAGAGAAGAAGAAGACCTGGAAACAGCGAGATGCAGACCCTAAACTCCTGGAAGCTGCTCAAGTGTCTGAGGAAAGAAGTCCAGAATGCAAGATTCAAAACAGGAAGCAAACAATTATCTGGAGTTTACAAAACAAAAAACCTAAGAAGAAAAAAGAAAGAAGAAAGTCTGAACGTCAAACCCTAACTCCTAACACATAACCCACTTTAAGCTTTAGAGTGCTGAAGCCTTCTGGTCCTCCTATGTACCCGTACTTTGAAGAATGATGTATGATGGTCAATAGCTGGGGGGTCCAATCCTGGCCCTGTTTTAGAAAATTTCTCAATGGTGTTCATTAGGAAAGAACAACTTATATTTAATCTGGTTTATTTGTACCATGAGCTGCACATATGATGTTGTAAAACTGTTAATAAAAAAGAACATGATCCTGAAAATACGAGGAAGAGACTGGAACGTCTCATTTCTGACTTAGAACTTCTCTCTCCCCGTTCTGATGTCAGAAATGAGACGTTCCAGTCTCTTTCTCATATTTTCAGAGTCATTTTCTTTTTTATTACCAGTTTTACAACATCACATGTGTAACTCATGGTACAAATCAAACAGGATTAAATATAAGTTATTCTTTTTTAAAGAACACCATGGAGAATTTTCTAAAACAGGGACAGGATTGGACACCCCAGCTATTGACCATCATACATCATTCTTCAAAGTATGGGTCCATAGGGTGACCAGAAGGATTCAGGACTCTAAAGCTTAAAGGGGGTTAGGTGTTAGGAGTTAGGGTTTGAGGTTTGGGCTTTCTTCTTTCTTCTTTCTTCTTAGCTTTTTTGTTTTGTCATCCCCAGATAACTTGTTCCTTCCTGTTTGAGATCTTGCATTTTGGGCTTTTGACCCCAGACAGCTCATGGGACAAATCAAACAGGGTCCCACAGAGTAACAGGAAGTACTTAGTCTTGTCCCATGAACCCTGACCTGAACATTTACTATAATCAGGTAAATGGGTATATATATTCCAAGCCACAATGGAATATATGTACCACACCGCCTCGCTGTGCTGGGACCTTGACGTGGTGGAGAAGCTTGAGTGCTTCTAGGATAAATTCGGCAGCTGACTTGCAGAAGAAAGAATTTCAGAAGCTTCAAGAGGAGCCAAGGAGCCAAGATGAATTCATCAGTGACCTCCAGGAAGAGAGGAATACAAATGCCTTGAAGAACAAAGAATTTCAGAGACTTAGGTTTTTGTATGAAAAGTTCAAGATTGCTCTATAAACGGGCCACGAATTTTTCACCATTAACCTCCAGATGGAGAGAGACACAAATGTCCTGTAAAGTTTCAGAAGCTTACATTTTTATAGTAAAAGTTCATGATTGCTCTATAAACGGGCCACGAATTTTTTCACCATGGACCTCCAGATGGAAAGAGACACAAATGTCCTGTAAAGACTTTCAGAAGCTGACATTTTTATAGGAAAAGTTCAAGATTGCTCTATAAACGGGCCACGAATTTTTTCACCATAGACCTCCAGATGGAGAGAAACAAATGTCCTGTAAAGACTTTCAGAAGCTTACATTTTTATAGGAAAAGTTCAAGATTGCTCTATAAACGGGCCACAGATTTTTTCACCATAGACCTCCAGATGGAGAGACACAAATGTCCTGTAAAGACTTTCAGAAGCTTACATTTTTATAGGAAAAGTTCAAGATTGCTCTATAAACGGGCCACGAATTTTTTCACCATAGACCTCCAGATGGAAAAGACACAAATGTCCTGTAAAGACTTTCAGAAGCTTACATTTTTATAGGAAAAGTTCAAGATTGCTCTATAAACGGGCCACGGATTTTTTCACCATAGACCTCCAGATGGAGAGACACAAATGTCCTGTAAAGACTTTCAGAAGCTTACATTTTTATAGGAAAAGTTCAAGATTGCTCTATAAACGGGCCACGAATTTTTTCACCATAGACCTCCAGATGGAAAAGACACAAATGTCCTGTAAAGACTTTCAGAAGCTTACATTTTTATAGGAAAAGTTCAAGATTGCTCTATAAACGGGCCACGAATTTTTCACCATTGACATCCAGACAGAGAGACACAAATGTCTTACAAAGAGTTTTAGAAGCTTCAAGAGGAGCCGAGATGAATTCATCAGTGACCTCCAGGAAGAGAGGAATACAAATGCCTTGAAGAACAAAGAATTTCAGAGACTAAAGTTTTTGTATGAAAAGTTCAAGATTGCTCTATAAACGGGCCACGAATTTTTACTATTGACCTCCAGAGGAGAGACACAAATGTCTTACAAAGAATTTCAGAAGCTTTAAGTTTCACATCAAGAGTTAAAGATTGCTCATTAAAATTAGTCAGGAACAGTTAATGACCAAACCAAAAGGATAAAGAAGGACAAGAACATTCTAATGGACCAAGAACTCCAGCTGCAAGTCTAGCAACAAGACCCATTAACAAAGGAAGACATTATCTGGAGAGAAGAAGAAGACCAGAATGGAATATATATACCACACCTTCTCCCTGTGCTGGGACCTTGACGTGGTGGAGAAGCTTGAGTGCTCCTAGGACCCTGAGAGCTGTGCTGGGGGGGCCTCTGGCTCCTGGCAGGTTTAACCTCACCAGACTGCTCTCAGATTAGGAGCAGGACTAAAGTCAGCACAACCCACAAAAAAAAACTGTTACAGAAACTAGAATGAGCAACTCATTGATATCAGACACATAGTGGACCCCAACCACCCACACTAAACCGGTTCACAAATGTCTTACAAAGACTTTCAAAAGCTTCAAGTTTCACATCAAGAGTTAAAGATTGCTCATGAATTGAGTCAGGAACAGTTAATGACCAAACCAAAAGGATAAAGAAGGACAAGAACATTCTAATGGACCAAGAACTCCAGCTGCAAGTCTAGCAACAAGACCCATTAACAAAGGATAAATTCACAGCTGAATTGCAGAAGAAAGAATTTCAGAAGCTTAGATTTTGATTTGAAAAGTTCAAGATTGCTCTATAAATGGGCCATGAATTTTTCACCATTGACCTCCAGATGGAGAGACACAAATGTCCTGTAAAGACTTTCAGAAGCTTACATTTTTATAGGAAAAGTTCAAGATTGCTCTATAAACGGGCCACGAATTTTTTCACCATGGACCTTCAGATGGAGAGACACAAATGTCCTGTAAAGACATTCAGGATCTTACGTTTTTGTATGAAAAGTTCAAGATTGCTCTATAAACGGGCCACGAATTTTTCACCATTGACCTCCAGATGGAGAGAGACACAAATGTCTTACAAAGACTTTCAAAAGCTTCAAGTTTCACATCAAGAGTTAAAGATTGCTCATGAATTGAGCCAGGAACAGTTAATGACCAAACCAAAAGGATGAAGAAGGACAAGAACAACCTAATGGACCAAGAACTCCAGCTGCAAGTCTAGCAACAAGACCCATTAACAAAGGAAGACATTATCTGGAGAGAAGAAGAAGACCTGGAAACAGCGAGATGCAGACCCTAAACTCCTGGAAGCTGCTCAAGTGTCTGAGGAAAGAAGTCCAGAATGCAAGATTCAAAACAGGAAGCAAACAATTATCTGGAGTTTACAAAACAAAAAACCTAAGAAGAAAAAAGAAAGAAGAAAGTCTGAACGTCAAACCCTAACTCCTAACACATAACCCACTTTAAGCTTTAGAGTGCTGAAGCCTTCTGGTCCTCCTATGTACCCGTACTTTGAAGAATGATGTATGATGGTCAATAGCTGGGGGGTCCAATCCTGGCCCTGTTTTAGAAAATTTCTCAATGGTGTTCATTAGGAAAGAACAACTTATATTTAATCTGGTTTATTTGTACCATGAGCTGCACATATGATGTTGTAAAACTGTTAATAAAAAAGAACATGATCCTGAAAATACGAGGAAGAGACTGGAACGTCTCATTTCTGACTTAGAACTTCTCTCTCCCCGTTCTGATGTCAGAAATGAGACGTTCCAGTCTCTTTCTCATATTTTCAGAGTCATTTTCTTTTTTATTACCAGTTTTACAACATCACATGTGTAACTCATGGTACAAATCAAACAGGATTAAATATAAGTTATTCTTTTTTAAAGAACACCATGGAGAATTTTCTAAAACAGGGACAGGATTGGACACCCCAGCTATTGACCATCATACATCATTCTTCAAAGTATGGGTCCATAGGGTGACCAGAAGGATTCAGGACTCTAAAGCTTAAAGGGGGTTAGGTGTTAGGAGTTAGGGTTTGAGGTTTGGGCTTTCTTCTTTCTTCTTTCTTCTTAGCTTTTTTGTTTTGTCATCCCCAGATAACTTGTTCCTTCCTGTTTGAGATCTTGCATTTTGGGCTTTTGACCCCAGACAGCTCATGGGACAAATCAAACAGGGTCCCACAGAGTAACAGGAAGTACTTAGTCTTGTCCCATGAACCCTGACCTGAACATTTACTATAATCAGGTAAATGGGTATATATATTCCAAGCCACAATGGAATATATGTACCACACCGCCTCGCTGTGCTGGGACCTTGACGTGGTGGAGAAGCTTGAGTGCTTCTAGGATAAATTCGGCAGCTGACTTGCAGAAGAAAGAATTTCAGAAGCTTCAAGAGGAGCCAAGGAGCCAAGATGAATTCATCAGTGACCTCCAGGAAGAGAGGAATACAAATGCCTTGAAGAACAAAGAATTTCAGAGACTTAGGTTTTTGTATGAAAAGTTCAAGATTGCTCTATAAACGGGCCACGAATTTTTCACCATTAACCTCCAGATGGAGAGAGACACAAATGTCCTGTAAAGTTTCAGAAGCTTACATTTTTATAGTAAAAGTTCATGATTGCTCTATAAACGGGCCACGAATTTTTTCACCATGGACCTCCAGATGGAAAGAGACACAAATGTCCTGTAAAGACTTTCAGAAGCTGACATTTTTATAGGAAAAGTTCAAGATTGCTCTATAAACGGGCCACGAATTTTTTCACCATAGACCTCCAGATGGAGAGAAACAAATGTCCTGTAAAGACTTTCAGAAGCTTACATTTTTATAGGAAAAGTTCAAGATTGCTCTATAAACGGGCCACAGATTTTTTCACCATAGACCTCCAGATGGAGAGACACAAATGTCCTGTAAAGACTTTCAGAAGCTTACATTTTTATAGGAAAAGTTCAAGATTGCTCTATAAACGGGCCACGAATTTTTTCACCATAGACCTCCAGATGGAAAAGACACAAATGTCCTGTAAAGACTTTCAGAAGCTTACATTTTTATAGGAAAAGTTCAAGATTGCTCTATAAACGGGCCACGGATTTTTTCACCATAGACCTCCAGATGGAGAGACACAAATGTCCTGTAAAGACTTTCAGAAGCTTACATTTTTATAGGAAAAGTTCAAGATTGCTCTATAAACGGGCCACGAATTTTTTCACCATAGACCTCCAGATGGAAAAGACACAAATGTCCTGTAAAGACTTTCAGAAGCTTACATTTTTATAGGAAAAGTTCAAGATTGCTCTATAAACGGGCCACGAATTTTTCACCATTGACATCCAGACAGAGAGACACAAATGTCTTACAAAGAGTTTTAGAAGCTTCAAGAGGAGCCGAGATGAATTCATCAGTGACCTCCAGGAAGAGAGGAATACAAATGCCTTGAAGAACAAAGAATTTCAGAGACTAAAGTTTTTGTATGAAAAGTTCAAGATTGCTCTATAAACGGGCCACGAATTTTTACTATTGACCTCCAGAGGAGAGATACAAATGTCTTACAAAGAATTTCAGAAGCTTTAAGTTTCACATCAAGAGTTAAAGATTGCTCATTAAAATGAGTCAGGAACAGTTAATGACCAAACCAAAAGGATAAAGAAGGACAAGAACATTCTAATGGACCAAGAACTCCAGCTGCAAGTCTAGCAACAAGACCCATTAACAAAGGAAGACATTATCTGGAGAGAAGAAGAAGACCAGAATGGAATATATATACCACACCTTCTCCCTGTGCTGGGACCTTGACGTGGTGGAGAAGCTTGAGTGCTCCTAGGACCCTGAGAGCTGTGCTGGGGGGGCCTCTGGCTCCTGGCAGGTTTAACCTCACCAGACTGCTCTCAGATTAGGAGCAGGACTAAAGTCAGCACAACCCACAAAAAAAACTGTTACAGAAACTAGAATGAGCAACTCATTGATATCAGACACATAGTGGACCCCAACCACCCACACTAAACCGGTTCACAAATGTCTTACAAAGACTTTCAAAAGCTTCAAGTTTCACATCAAGAGTTAAAGATTGCTCATGAATTGAGTCAGGAACAGTTAATGACCAAACCAAAAGGATAAAGAAGGACAAGAACATTCTAATGGACCAAGAACTCCAGCTGCAAGTCTAGCAACAAGACCCATTAACAAAGGATAAATTCACAGCTGAATTGCAGAAGAAAGAATTTCAGAAGCTTAGATTTTGATTTGAAAAGTTCAAGATTGCTCTATAAATGGGCCACGAATTTTTCACCATTGACCTCCAGATGGAGAGACACAAATGTCCCATAAAGACTTTCAGAAGCTTAGATTTTTATAGGAAAAGTTCAAAATTGCTCTATAAACGGGCCACGAATTTTTTCACCATGGACCTCCAGATGGAAAGAGACACAAATGTCCTGTAAAGACTTTCAGAAGCTTACATTTTTATAGGAAAAGTTCAAGATTGCTCTATAAACGGGCCACAAATTTTTTCACCATGGACCTCCAGATGGAGAGACACAAATGTCCTGTAAAGACATTCAGGATCTTACGTTTTTGTATGAAAAGTTCAAGATTGCTCTATAAACGGGCCACGAATTTTTCACCATTGACCTCCAGATGAGAGAGACACAAATGTCTTACAAAGACTTTCAAAAGCTTCAAGTTTCACATCAAGAGTTAAAGATTGCTCATGAATTGAGCCAGGAACAGTTAATGACCAAACCAAAAGGATGAAGAAGGACAAGAACAACCTAATGGACCAAGAACTCCAGCTGCAAGTCTAGCAACAAGACCCATTAACAAAGGAAGACATTATCTGGAGAGAAGAAGAAGACCTGGAAACAGCGAGATGCAGACCCTAAACTCCTGGAAGCTGCTCAAGTGTCTGAGGAAAAAAGTCCAGAATGCAAGATTCAAAACAGGAAGAAACAAATTATCTGGAGTTTACAAAACAAAAAACCTAAGAAGAAAAAAGAAAGAAGAAAGTCTGAACGTCAAACCCTAACTCCTAACACATAACCCACTTTAAGCTTTAGAGTGCTGAAGCCTTCTGGTCCTCCTATGTACCCGTACTTTGAAGAATGATTTATGATGGTCAATAGCTGGGGGGTCCAATCCTGGCCCTGTTTTAGAAAATTTCTCAATGGTGTTCATTAGGAAAGAACAACTTATATTTAATCTGGTTTATTTGTACCATGAGCTGCACATATGATGTTGTAAAACTGTTAATAAAAAAGAACATGATCCTGAAAATACGAGAAAGAGACTGGAACGTCTCATTTCTGACTTAGAACTTCTCTCTCCCCGTTCTGATGTCAGAAATGAGACGTTCCAGTCTCTTTCTCATATTTTCAGAGTCATTTTCTTTTTTATTACCAGTTTTACAACATCACATGTATAACTCATGGTACAAATCAAACAGGATTAAATATAAGTTATTCTATTTTAAAGAACACCATGGAGAATTTTCTAAAACAGGGACAGGATTGGACACCCCAGCTATTGACCATCATACATCATTCTTCAAAGTATGGGTCCATAGGGTGACCAGAAGGATTCAGGACTCTAAAGCTTAAAGGGGGTTAGGTGTTAGGAGTTAGGGTTTGAGGTTTGGGCTTTCTCCTTTCTTCTTTCTTCTTAGCTTTTTTGTTTTGTCATCCCCAGATAACTTGTTCCTTCCTGTTTGAGATCTTGCATTTTGGGCTTTTGACCCCAGACAACTCATGGGACAAATCAAACAGGGTCCCACAGAGTAACAGGAAGTACTTAGTCTTGTCCCATGAACCCTGACCTGAACATTTACTATAATCAGGTAAATGGGTATATATATTCCAAGCCACAATGGAATATATGTACCACACCGCCTCGCTGTGCTGGGACCTTGACGTGGTGGAGAAGCTTGAGTGCTTCTAGGATAAATTCGGCAGCTGACTTGCAGAAGAAAGAATTTCAGAAGCTTCAAGAGGAGCCAAGGAGCCAAGATGAATTCATCAGTGACCTCCAGGAAGAGAGGAATACAAATGCCTTGAAGAACAAAGAATTTCAGAGACTTAGGTTTTTGTATGAAAAGTTCAAGATTGCTCTATAAACGGGCCACGAATTTTTCACCATTAACCTCCAGATGGAGAGAGACACAAATGTCCTGTAAAGTTTCAGAAGCTTACATTTTTATAGGAAAAGTTCATGATTGCTCTATAAACGGGCCACGAATTTTTTTTACTATTGACATCCAGATGGAGAGACACAAATGTCCTGTAAAGACTTTCAGAAGCTTACATTTTTATAGGAAAAGTTCAAGATTGCTCTATAAACGGGCCACGGATTTTTTCACCATAGACCTCCAGATGGAGAGACACAAATGTCCTGTAAAGACTTTCAGAAGCTTACATTTTTATAGGAAAAGTTCAAGATTGCTCTATAAACGGGCCACGAATTTTTTCACCATAGACCTCCAGATGGAAAAGACACAAATGTCCTGTAAAGACTTTCAGAAGCTTACATTTTTATAGGAAAAGTTCAAGATTGCTCTATAAACGGGCCACGAATTTTTCACCATTGACATCCAGACAGAGAGACACAAATGTCTTACAAAGAGTTTCAGAAGCTTCAAGAGGAGCCGAGATGAATTCATCAGTGACCTCCAGGAAGAGAGGAATACAAATGCCTTGAAGAACAAAGAATTTCAGAGACTAAAGTTTTTGTATGAAAAGTTCAAGATTTCTCTATAAACGGGCCACGAATTTTTACTATTGACCTCCAGAGGAGAGACACAAATGTCTTACAAAGAATTTCAGAAGCTTTAAGTTTCACATCAAGAGTTAAAGATTGCTCATTAAAATGAGTCAGGAACAGTTAATGACCAAACCAAAAGGATAAAGAAGGACAAGAACATTCTAATGGACCAAGAACTCCAGCTGCAAGTCTAGCAACAAGACCCATTAACAAAGGAAGACATTATCTGGAGAGAAGAAGAAGACCAGAATGGAATATATATACCACACCTTCTCCCTGTGCTGGGACCTTGACGTGGTGGAGAAGCTTGAGTGCTCCTAGGACCCTGAGAGCTGTGCTGGGGGGGCCTCTGGCTCCTGGCAGGTTTAACCTCACCAGACTGCTCTCAGATTAGGAGCAGGACTAAAGTCAGCACAACCCACAAAAAAAAACTGTTACAGAAACTAGAATGAGCAACTCATTGATATCAGACACATAGTGGACCCCAACCACCCACACTAAACCGGTTCACAAATGTCTTACAAAGACTTTCAAAAGCTTCAAGTTTCACATCAAGAGTTAAAGATTGCTCATGAATTGAGTCAGGAACAGTTAATGACCAAACCAAAAGGATAAAGAAGGACAAGAACATTCTAATGGACCAAGAACTCCAGCTGCAAGTCTAGCAACAAGACCCATTAACAAAGGATAAATTCACAGCTGAATTGCAGAAGAAAGAATTTCAGAAGCTTAGATTTTGATTTGAAAAGTTCAAGATTGCTCTATAAATGGGCCACGAATTTTTCACCATTGACCTCCAGATGGAGAGACACAAATGTCCCATAAAGACTTTCAGAAGCTTAGATTTTTATAGGAAAAGTTCAAGATTGCTCTATAAACGGGCCACGAATTTTTTCACCATGGACCTTCAGATGGAGAGACACAAATGTCCTGTAAAGACTTTCAGGATCTTACGTTTTTGTATGAAAAGTTCAAGATTGCTCTATAAACGGGCCACGAATTTTTCACCATTGACCTCCAGATGGAGAGAGACACAAATGTCTTACAAAGACTTTCAAAAGCTTCAAGTTTCACATCAAGAGTTAAAGATTGCTCATGAATTGAGCCAGGAACAGTTAATGACCAAACCAAAAGGATGAAGAAGGACAAGAACAACCTAATGGACCAAGAACTCCAGCTGCAAGTCTAGCAACAAGACCCGTTAACAAAGGAAGACATTATCTGGAGAGAAGAAGAAGACCTGGAAACAGCGAGATGCAGACCCTAAACTCCTGGAAGCTGCTCAAGTGTCTGAGGAAAAAAGTCCAGAATGCAAGATTCAAAACAGGAAGCAAACAATTATCTAGAGTTTACAAAACAAAAAACCTAAGAAGAAAAAAGAAAGAAGAAAGTCTGAACGTCAAACCCTAACTCCTAACACATAACCCACTTTAAGCTTTAGAGTGCTGAAGCCTTCTGGTCCTCCTATGTACCCGTACTTTGAAGAATGATGTATGATGGTCAATAGCTGGGGGGTCCAATCCTGGCCCTGTTTTAGAAAATTTCTCAATGGTGTTCATTAGGAAAGAACAACTTATATTTAATCTGGTTTATTTTTACCATGAGCTGCACATATGATGTTGTAAAACTGTTAATAAAAAAGAACATGATCCTGAAAATACGAGAAAGAGACTGGAACGTCTCATTTCTGACTTAGAACTTCTCTCTCCCCGTTCTGATGTCAGAAATGAGACGTTCCAGTCTCTTTCTCATATTTTCAGAGTCATTTTCTTTTTTATTACCAGTTTTACAACATCACATGTGTAACTCATGGTACAAATCAAACAGGATTAAATATAAGTTATTCTATTTTAAAGAACACCATGGAGAATTTTCTAAAACAGGGACAGGATTGGACACCCCAGCTATTGACCATCATACATCATTCTTCAAAGTACGGGTCCATAGGGTGACCAGAAGGATTCAGGACTCTAAAGCTTAAAGGGGGTTAGGTGTTAGGAGTTAGGGTTTGAGGTTTGGGCTTTCTTCTTTCTTCTTTCTTCTTAGCTTTTTTGTTTTGTCATCCCCAGATAACTTGTTCCTTCCTGTTTGAGATCTTGCATTTTGGGCTTTTGACCCCAGACAGCTCATGGGACAAATCAAACAGGGTCCCACAGAGTAACAGGAAGTACTTAGTCTTGTCCCATGAACCCTGACCTGAACATTTACTATAATCAGGTAAATGGGTATATATATTCCAAGCCACAATGGAATATATGTACCACACCGCCTCGCTGTGCTGGGACCTTGACGTGGTGGAGAAGCTTGAGTGCTTCTAGGATAAATTCGGCAGCTGACTTGCAGAAGAAAGAATTTCAGAAGCTTCAAGAGGAGCCAAGGAGCCAAGATGAATTCATCAGTGACCTCCAGGAAGAGAGGAATACAAATGCCTTGAAGAACAAAGAATTTCAGAGACTAAAGTTTTTGTATGAAAAGTTCAAGATTGCTCTATAAACGGGCCACGAATTTTTCACCATTGACATCCAGACAGAGAGACACAAATGTCTTACAAAGAGTTTTAGAAGCTTCAAGAGGAGCCGAGATGAATTCATCAGTGACCTCCAGGAAGAGAGGAATACAAATGCCTTGAAGAACAAAGAATTTCAGAGACTAAAGTTTTTGTATGAAAAGTTCAAGATTGCTCTATAAACGGGCCACGAATTTTTACTATTGACCTCCAGAGGAGAGACACAAATGTCTTACAAAGAATTTCAGAAGCTTTAAGTTTCACATCAAGAGTTAAAGATTGCTCATTAAAATGAGTCAGGAACAGTTAATGACCAAACCAAAAGGATAAAGAAGGACAAGAACATTCTAATGGACCAAGAACTCCAGCTGCAAGTCTAGCAACAAGACCCATTAACAAAGGAAGACATTATCTGGAGAGAAGAAGAAGACCAGAATGGAATATATGTACCACACCTTCTCCCTGTGCTGGGACCTTGACGTGGTGGAGAAGCTTGAGTGCTCCTAGGACCCTGAGAGCTGTGCTGGGGGGGCCTCTGGCTCCTGGCAGGTTTAACCTCACCAGACTGCTCTCAGATTAGGAGCAGGACTAAAGTCAGCACAACCCACAAAAAAAACTGTTACAGAAACTACAATGAGCAACTCATTGATATCAGACACATAGTGGACCCCAACCACCCACACTAAACTGGACTAAACCAAACTAGATCATTGTATCTAATAATATGGTTTATTTCCCTTTTTATTTACCCTTTCAAGTATTTGTTCATGTTGTAGCTATAAGCTATAATATGTCACAATAGTTTGTGACAAATAACCACTTGATAATAACTATTACACTATAACAAGTTGATGTTGTTACCAACATTATCACATCAACTTATCGAAGAATGTTTGCTACTTAAAAGGTACCATTTAAACCTTAAGAAATGGTTGTCAAATAATTGGTTGATGCACATATGCTTGATGTTTTCCCTTTCCGTTTGTTGTTTAAAATTATTTGTCTTGTTTGAAATATTTCTACCTGTTGTTTTGTACCACATCTGAGATTAGCAGTATGGCTTTAAATTAATATTAACCCTAAACTCCCTAACTAATCCCCCCAAAAATGGGTCACTATGTCAGCTTTATCCTACAATTCAATTCAATTCAATTTCAATTCAATTTATTTGTATAGCCCAGAATCACAAATCAGATTTGCCCCAAAGGGCTTTACATTGTGTACAAAAGCAACACAACATCCCCTGTCCTTAGACCCTACAGAATTAGTTAGATAAGGGGTTGAGGCAAGACTAAATATATGAAAGAACTTAAACAAACAACTTAAATATAACCAATACATATAGTGAACAGCATAATAAACAACCACATCTCAGATATTTATCCCCCAAAGTCTTCAAAACCTCACAAAAATTGTTGCTTAGAAAAATTTCGGTCGATTTGATATAACTAGTGTGGGGGTTCAGAAGATAGATAGATAGATAGATAGATAGATAGATAGATAGATAGATAGATAGATAGATAGATAGATAGATAGATAGATAGATAGATAGATAGATAGATAGATAGATAGATAGATAGATAGATAGATAGATAGATAGATAGATAGATAGATCTTGTTTATTTAATGTACTTAGGTTGTGTTTCAGTTATTTTGGTGAGTTTCTCATAAAACTGTGACAGAGGATCAGTGAATCTACCAATACTTAACATTTAATTGATGGATTTATACACGTTTACAGACCATAGAAGACAGGTCATATATGAGATTGGGTTATTAAAGCTGTCTGAGGATCAGACTTTAGAGCCGAATAACTGGACCTCACATATCTGACGTCTTTACTCAGGGCTCATAATCATAGTTTAATGACAGCAGCTTTATTAGATTCTATCGGAGCTTTGAGTTCAGATTCATTCAGATGTGACGTCTGCTCTAAAGAAATATAGACGAGTCATTTTAGGTCAGAACGGAGGAGAAATTCCTTTTAAAACCAGTTGCTGCTCTATTAACCCTCTATTACACGAAATATTACTTAGACATGGTGAAAAGAAATGTTTTTACGACTCAAAATGTCCTTAATGATAGATACGGTATATTTAAAATATATAGTATAATTAGTATAAAAATTATAATAATAATGTGTGTGTGTGTTTGTGTGTGTGTTTGTATATGGCAATAATAATAATAATAATAATAATAATAATAATGATAATATTAATGCTCACATATCTTATGTCCAGCAGCTAAAGGGACTGGTCATGTGACCTCACAGATTGTATATTCTATGTCCTTCAAAATAAAAGCCCCCTTTTCACACCTAAATGTAAAAACATAGATTTTACAACACGACTTCTTATAAAAAAAAAAATTGAAGATATAGGTGGGTGGTTTTAATTCCCGCTAACAATCTTGTAAAGAAATAAGTATTTGAGACTCATAATAATATAAATGCATCTACTTTTAGTGTTAATGGAATGAAAAGGAATTAAAAGCAGGATCTGACGTGAGGATTTGAAGGTTTGTGTCTTCACTCGCTGGTTTCAGCAGAGGTGAAGCGGTTTACTGGGGAATCGCGTCACGCCTGAGCTCCGATATCTCACTTCATATCACTCACAGCTGCAGGAACCAGTGGAGCAGTGAGTCCGTCCGTCAGCGTCCTGTGAGCCTCGTCCTGCAGGATCAAAACCCTCACTTCCATCTGTCACCAGGTGATGGACATTTGTTTTAAAGCCCCTGGAGCCATTTTGGTTTTATTAGGGAACGAGAGGGTAAGGTAGAACTGTCACACCGCGGTGAAGTTTGTCCTGTCTTGGGGTTTTGTCTTGTCACTTCCTGTGTTATTTTGAAAATCTAACTCTCCTCTCGTTTCAGGTCACTTGCCCTTCCTCATGTGTCACCGGTCTGATTGTCTGCCCCGCCCTGATTGTTTCCACCTGGTTCCAATTACCTTGTGTATATATTGTCTGTGTCTCCCCTTGTCTTGTGCCGAAGTGTTTCGTCCCGTGCGTTCACCCAAGCCATTGAAGTCCTCTGGTCATAGTTCTTGTTGCCTTGCCTTGCCTGTCGTGCTGTCCTCTTCGGAGCGATTTTTTGTTGTAGTTTTTCATAGCCTTAGTCTAGATAGCTAATTGTAGATTCTCAGTTCGGCCAGTATGGACTCAGCGGAGAGAGAACAGCTCACGGCAGCCCTGCGAGCCCAGGAGGCCCGGCTCTCCCGTCAGGAGGAATTCCAGACCGCCCTGGCCTCCCAGATGGCGCTCCTATCTTCACGACTCCAGGATCTGCACGATCACCTAGTGCAGACGAAGGCTGCACCTGAGCCTCCAGTAGTGGCGCCCACCAACCCAGTGAATCCCGTTCCATCAATGACTGTAGTGGGAGCAGCATGTGAGTTAGCTCCACCAGCCCGATTCTCTGGCGAACCGGGCTTATGCAAGACCTTCCTCATTGACTGTTCATTACATTATGAGCTAAACCCCCAGGCTTTTCCCACTGACCGATCTAAGATTGCCTTTATGATTTCCCACCTGGCGGGGAGAGCCAAGGCTTGGGCTTCGGCAGAGTGGGCCCGAGACTCCCCGGTTTGCAGTTCTTTTTCGGAGTTTGAACAGACTCTAGAGAAGATTTTTGACCCTGTCACGACTAACCGGGAGAAGGCTCAGGAGCTGAGCGGGCTGAAACAGGGCAATAACTCAGTTTGCGACTATGCCATCCAGTTTCGCACCTTATCGGCGGGGATTGGTTGGAATATGACAGCCCTATATGACGTCTTTTTAAAGGGATTGGCAGCTCCGATCCAGGACCTCCTGGTTCCTCTGGATTTACCCACGGACCTCGACTCGCTCATCGCCCTCGCTATCCGGACGGATAACCGAGCCCGCCAGCTCAGGCAGCTACGCACTGCGAGAACCCCGCCGATGGAAGGGTCCGTACACCCACAAACACCAGGTTGGCCGGTAACCCGTCGATCATCACCAGAGCCACGTCACTGTCATCATCCAGAAGAGGACGGAGAACCCATGCAGCTGGGGAGAGCCCGACTATCGCCGAAGGAACGACGGAGACGGCTACAGGAGGGTCGCTGTTTCTACTGCGGGGAACCCGGCCATCTCGTCGCCACCTGCCCTGCCAAGAAGAACCTGGTGGTGAGAAACTTCAAGGGTGCAAGCACCCCACCACGCACTCTCACCACCGTCCAGGTAAAACACCACACCACCATTGAGCTTAACGCACTCATAGACTCGGGGGCGGACGAGAGCCTGATAGACGGGCGCTTTGCGGAACAACTGGGCCTCGAAATAGAACTTTTAGCTAAGCCCATCCGCGCTAAAGCTCTTAATGGACAGGACCTTTTCACCGTCACACACATCACAGCACCTCTCAAATTGATCATCAACAACCACCAGGAGAGCATTCGTCTGTATGTAGTCAAGTCACCCTCTCAGACTCTCATTTTAGGACAGCCATGGTTACACCGCCACAATCCCCACATAGATTGGAGATCAGGGGAGATCCTGAGGTGGGGAGCGGACTGTGTGAGGGTCTGTATGAAACTCCCACGGCAAGGAAAAGAGGTCACAGGCAATAGACAGATTTCTGCTAACTCCGTCACAGACCCCAATGACCCTGAGCCTGTTGCCAAGGATCCAGAAACGATCCTCCCACGTACTTGTGTGGTTGGAGCTCTGACCTGGCAAATGAGGAAAATGAGGTTAAGCAGGCTAATGGTGAGGCTCCGTCACCTAGTGGGTGCCCAGAGAACCGTTTGTTTGTCCCGGCTTATATGCGCCCACAGGTGATCCATTGGGCCCACACCTCACTGCTTTCCGGCCATCCAGGAGTTAGAAGGACGATGTTCGCTATCTCCCAGAGGTTCTGGTGGCCCTCCATGGAGCCGGAGGTCCGGGAGTACGTAGAGGCATGTTCGGTCTGCGCCCTGAACAAGACGTCCTCCGGGTCACGCATGGGCCTGCTGCAGCCACTCCCCACTCCCTCCAGACCATGGTCCGACATCTCGGTGGACTTCGTCACGGGGCTTCCGGTCTCCCAAGGTAACACCACGGTCCTCACCGTGGTGGATAGATTCTCCAAGATGGCTAGATTCCTTGCTTTGCCTAAACTGCCCTCCGCCAAAGAAACGGCGGAGATCATGATGAACAATGTTTTCAAGGTTCACGGATTTCCCAAGGACATTGTGTCAGACCGGGGCCCCCAGTTCGTTTCCAGGTTCTGGAGGGAGTTCTGTCGACTCGTCGGAGCGAAAACCAGCCTGACCTCAGGTTATCACCCGGAGGCCAACGGCCAGACCGAACGCCTCAACAAACAACTGGAAACCGGCCTCCGGTGTCTGGTCTCTCAGAATCCCTCGACATGGAGCCAACACCTGGTCTGGGTCGAGTATGCCCACAACCTACTGCCCACCTCAGCCACAGGTATATCACCGTTTAAATGCGTATTTGGTTACCAACCTCCTGTGTTCCCAGACAATGAGCAGGAGGTGTCTGTTCCCTCCGCCCATGCCATGGTTCGCCGCTGCCACCGCATCTGGGCAGCTGCCAGGGAGGTTCTAATTCGCCAAGGGGACCGGGTCAAGAAAACTGCAGACCGCAAGAGGCGACCCGCCCCAACTTACCGGCCAGGCCAGAGAGTGTCGCTTCCCGCCAAGGAGAGCCCGATGGTCCCAACCGCCGCCCCTCCACCGCCCCCAGAAGTGATAGACGGCGGTCCGGTCTACAAGGTCAAGCGGTTACTGGCAGTTCGCAAACGGGGCCGAGGAAAACAATATCTGGTGGACTGGGTAGGATATGGTCCGGAAGAGAGGCAGTGGGTCCCGGCGCGTTATATCCTAGACCCTACACGCATCACAGACTTCCACAGGGACCACCCTGACCAGCCTGGGCCGTCAGGAGTCGGCCCTAGAGGGGGGGGTACTGCTATCTAGACTATAGCCTTAGTCTAGATAGCTAATTGTAGATTCTCAGTTCGGCCCTTGTTTTCAGTTATTTGTAAAGATTTTGTTTTATATTCATTGAGTATAGTTCCTCCAGTTTTTAGGAGAGATTTTGTTTCATAGTTGAGTTTTTTCCCTCCAGCCTTTTCGGAGATAGTTTAGTTTCCCCCTAGTCATAGTCTAGTCCTATATTGTATAGTGATTTATAGCCATAGATATTTCTCCCCCTAGTCATAGTCATAGTCTAGTCCCATATATTATAGTGATTTATAGCCATAGATATTTTCTTTGTATTTTGTCATAGCCCTCTTTTTGCTCCCTGTGGAAGAGGTTGCCTATTTATTAATAAAACCCGCTGTTCCACTCCGCATCTGAGTCCTCTTTTTGAGTCCCGGCCTGACAAGAACGATGAAAGTGTGTTTTTGTCTTACTTTACACATGGTTTTCCTTAAAGTATAGATTCCTTTTTTCTGTCATATCTCTGATTCCAGAGAAGATTTGTCAAACTTTACACGAGAAAAATGCAGCTTCTTTACAAACGAGGCACATTGAAAGGGGAGAAACTTTCTTTCTCACAGAATTAAATCTATTTACAAGAAATAGTTTTACAACTGTTCAATATTATACATAAAAACATGAATTCTGTTGATGTGCAACACAATGAAGAAGCTGTGTACAGTTTTATCATATTATTATTATTAACCTAAATGGAGTCACATTGACTGACATTAAACTATGCTGACACTATGGTTACAACTTTTTATTATACTATATATATATATTTAGGCCATTTAAGTAATACAAACATTTTAAACATGTCTACCATGTCTACGTAATATTTATGTAATAACAGGTTAACTTCTAAATCTTTGACCAACCAGATGTGAACTCTTGTTCATCGCTGTTTTAGTTCCTTTCACACACTCCTGTCTATTATTTAACGTTCTGTATTATTATTATGGAAATAATCAAGTTGAGTATTTTTAGAGGAGGAGGAAACCCTGGTGCAGCGTAATTCATTACAAGTCATAGTGAAGACATCAATCATCAGGATTTAATGAAAATAAGACAATCTAGACTCTATATATATATATATATATATATAAACTGATTCTACCTGGTTTCAGTCTGTGTCACATTCAACAGGAGGAGACGGGATGGACGTGAATCTGGAAGACACAACCATCCATCCATCCATTTTCTATCCCGCTTATTCCCTTTCGGGGTCGCAGGGGTCTGCTGGAGCCTATCCCAGCGCATTTTATGGCGAGAGGCAGGGGGATACACCCCAGATGGTCGCCAGCCAATCGTGGGGCACACACACCATTCACACACCATTCACACACACACTCACACCTATGGGCAATTTAGATTTTGCCAATTAACCTGAGCATGTTTTGTATTGTGGGAGGAAGCCGGAGTACCCGGTGAAAACCCACGCAGACACGGGGAGAACATGCAAACTCCACACAGAAAGGTCCCAGACCCAGGCCCCAAGGCGGTCTTGAACCTGCGACCTTCTTGCTGTGAGGCAACAGTGCTACCCACTGCTCCACCGTGTCGCCCGAAGACACAACCACGAACAAGAAATACATCAAACAACATAGAAAAGACCAAATCATCACTCATAACTCACAAAAAGTGTTTATCTTACGTTTCTGTTCATTTATTTCTCAGTTTAACTGATGCTGTCACTTCATCTAAATGTTCTATTCATGCATTTTTACATAGAAATACACATTTATTAGTTATTTGGGGCTTTAATTTGTTCCATGTTTATTCATTGTGTTGGTTAGTTTGTAGAAAAGAGGATTCTCAGTTTATTATGGTCAATGTCAAACTGTCACTGTATAACCATAAAACCCTGGTACCAGTTTAATTCTCTTAAAAAGGTTTTAAAAATTAAAAACACATGATATCAACTAGTTCTATATTATAGGTGGATACAATAATTTACATTTATTTTATTTTTCAGTTACAAAATTTAGAATTTTGTGTCAAAAAGGAACAAAATCATGATTTTTGTATAAACAAATGGTACAAATGGCCTTTTACAACAAACCAACATGAACACTAAATGTACATTTATAGATGAATGATTCTAAAACTGGATTTTAAGAAGATTTTATTTTACGTAATTAAATATTCATTTAAATATATATTTTTTATTTTATACATTTATGACTTATTCATCTTGTCACTGACACTTTTACCATTTTTCATTACAAGAATCATGGTTTTTGTGTGAATTTTTCTTTTTTTTTTTAAAATACAAAATGATCATTTTAGGGCGACACGGTGGTGCGGTGGGTAGCACTCTTTTCTACAAACTAACCAACACAATGAATAAACATGGAACAAATTAAAGCCCCAAATAACTAATAAATGTGTATTTCTATGTAAAAATGCATGAATAGAACATTTAGATGAAGTGACAGCATCAGTTAAACTGAGAAATAAATGAACAGAAACGTAAGATAAACACTTTTTGTGAGTTATGAGTGATGATTTGGTCTTTTCTATGTTGTTTGATGTATTTCTTGTTCGTGGTTGTGTCTTCGGGCGACACGGTGGAGCAGTGGGTAGCACTGTTGCCTCACAGCAAGAAGGTCGCAGGTTCAAGACCGCCTTGGGCCTGGGTCTGGGGCCTTTCTGTGTGGAGTTTGCATGTTCTCCCCGTGTCTGCGTGGGTTTTCACCGGGTACTCCGGTTTCCTCCCACAATACAAAAAACATGCTCAGGTTAATTGGTAAACTCTAAATTGCCCATAGGTGTGAGTGTGAGAGTGAATGGTGTGTGAATGGTGTGTGTGCCCCACGATTGGCTGGCGACCATCTGGGGTGTATCCCTGCCTCTCGCCTTAACGCGCTGGGATAGGCTCCAGCAGACCCCTGCGACCCCGAAAGGGAATAAGCGGGATAGACAATGGATGGATGGATGGATGATCATTTTAAATATTGAATCCTCCTTTAATATAAAACTAGTTGATAACATTTATTTAAGTTATTTAAACCTTATTTTGATATAAACTGTCAGGTGGAACACTGTTTCACTTGTTTCTCCATCGTAAACAAACATCTTCCTGTTGACATCGACGGTTTTTAAAGTTTGGACTTTCTGCTCCATCAGACGTGATTTGACTTTTACACCTTCTAGCTTCACATTTTATCCTGACACTGAAAATGGAAAATGAGACTGACCCACATCACCTGGTTATTTTTGTAAATCTGGTCTGATCTCTGGTGTCTCGCTTCAACCAGAACCAGAACCAGCATCAGGACCAGCATCAGGACCAGCATCAGAACCAGCGTCAGAACCAGCATCAGGACCAGCATCAGGACCAGCATCAGGACCAGCATCACAACCAGCATCACAACCAGCATCAGGACCAGCATCAGGACCAACATCAGGACAAGCATCAGGACCAGCATCAGGACCAGCATCAGAACCAGCATCAGGACCAGCATCAGGACAAGCATCAGGACCAGCATCAGGACCAGCATCAGAACCAGCGTCAGAACCAGCATCAGGACCAGCATCAGGACCAGCATCACAACCAGCATCAGGACCAGCATCAGGACCAGCATCAGGACCAGCATCAGGACCAGGCCCAGCTCGTCTGGAGGTTCTGGATCTACGGCGCCATCGACCCGCCGACACGTGGACCCCCCAGGGAGCGGCTCGTGTCTGTGTCTCCTTCCTCGTTTCGTGCTTCCTGCCGTCGCGGCGTAACTGACATGAGACGTATTGATCTGGCAGGAGGAGGTCTGGAGCGGGTCCACACGGCGCCGAACATCGACTGGAAGATGTCGTTTACGATGGAGAAACAAGCGACGCACTAACTGTGATGAGGTTCACCTGAGAGTTTATATCAAAATAAGGTTTAACTTAAACAAATAAATGTCATCAACTAGTTTTATATTCTAAGAGGATTCAATATTTAAATGATCATTTTGTATTTCAAAAAACAAAAGAAAAAAATCACAAAAATCATGATTTTCGTAATGAAAAATGTTAAAAGTGTCAGTGACAATGTTTGACAAGACGAGTAAGTCACAAATGTATAAAATAAATATTTAAATATGTAAAATAAAATCATAAAACACAGTTTAAGAATCATTCATCAGGTCTGTAAATGTACATTTTATGTTCATATTGGTTTATTGTCGTTTAAAAGAACATTTTACCATTTATTTTTACAAAAATTAAGATTTTGTGTGATTTTTTTTACACTTAATATCAAATCAAAGAGAAAAAGAATGATAAATCTAAAATCTTTAAAACTTGTTAATATCATGTGTTTTTTTAGGATGACATCACACGACAGTTGCGTTCACCATTCATTTTGTTTTATTTTGAAAAACCAGCAGTTTCTTCTTCTTAAATAGTCATAATTTAGATAAACTGAGTAGACATTGGTAAAGTGAAGGTTTATTTTACAGCTGGAAACATGTCAAAACTGGTGTTTGTTAAAATAAATGGTTCAAATGTTCTTTTACTTTTTCGGACTTTCTCATCTCACCAAACGTGATTTGTCACTGACCCCCCACCAGCAGAACAGGAAGCATTGATCGGGTCCAGCGTATTGATCGAGCTGTAATATGCAGAGAAACAAGCTACAAAGGGAAGAAAAGCTCTTTGTTTGCTGGATAATCTACTGACGCTTTGATTGATTCTAGTTTTGGAGGAAATTGTTTAGTTTCATTGGGCAAGTTAAAGTTTAAAATATAGTTAATATAGTTGTTAAAATGTACTTCTATCACTTAAAACGCCATAAACATAATGTATGTGTATAAGTCAATGTGACTAGAAACTACACATTTCACATATTTACATATTTATTCCATATAGAAACAAATCTATTTTAAAACAAATCATTTTACTTATAAAAATCATAACTTGTAAGAAGTTTAATTAAATGTGAAAAAGAACTTATTGATGTTAACCCTATGTTGTATAAATATTAGACATTTTTATTACTTAAAATAAATAATAGATTTATTAAACAAACAGTATTGGAGAAAAGTTGTAAAGAACGGTTTGATGCTGTGAGTCGATGTGACTCCATCAGGTTGTTGAACAGGAATTGTACATATTTACAGATTTTTGACACATGGAAATGAGCTGTAATATTAAGTTTAATTTTTTATTTGGTGAAAATTCTCCAAAATCCTGAATAAAAGTCAACCTTTGTTTGTGAGACAATGATGTTCACTTGTTAAATGTCCATGAGCTGAAGGGACTGGTCATGTGACCTCATACACTGTATGTCCTTCAAAATAAAAGCCTCCTTTTCACACCTAACTGTAAAAACATGGATTTTATATCACAGCTTTTTAGAAACATGAAGATAAAGTCATTGTTTGACATATTGAACATGATGAAATAGAAAAACACAAAACAACAAATATTTCTCCTTTAACTTGATATTTCTGAATGAATAGTTTCCAGTGTTACTCGTCCAGTCCTGATCAATAGTCTGCAGCTGCTCAGCATTCGCCACCACATCAGCCTCCTGAGGCCTCGCCAGCGCCGTGTTACAGCGGTTATAAAAGCAGCCTCTAATTGCTGTTGTTCTGCAGCTCCATGTGAAGAGGATTACAGCGTTTAGTGCAGGATCGATGAGGACCAGAGCCCCCAAACCTGGACTCACTGGAGGCTGCTAGGTTTATACCGCGGGTACAGGCTGTCCCAGCAGGAATAAGATTAGAAATAAATAATAAAA
>JAYKQN010000054.1:55000-115000 GCA_036785175.1 Eupleurogrammus muticus | reverse complement strand
ACACTGTAGACACTGTAAAACACTGTAGAACGCTGTAGAACGCTGTAAAACACTGTAGAACGCTGTAAAACACTGTAGAACGCTGTAGAACACTGTAGAACATTGTAGAACGCTGTAGAACGCTGTAAAACACTGTAGAACGCTGTAGAACGCTGTAGAACACTGTAAAACACTGTAGAACACTGTAGAACACTGTAGAACGCTGTAGAACGCTGTAGAACGCTGTAGAACACTGTAGAACGCTGTAGAACACTGTAGAACGCTGTAGAACACTGTAGAACGCTGTAGAACGCTGTAAAACAATGTAGAACACTGTAGAACACTGTAGAACGCTGTAGAACACTGTAGAACACTGTAGAACACTGTAGAACACTGTAGAACGCTGTAGAACACTGTAGAACGCTGTAGAACGCTGTAGAACACTGTAAAACGCTGTAGAACGCTGTAAAACACTGTAAAACACTGTAGAACGCTGTAGAACGCTGTAGAACGCTGTAGAACGCTGTAAAACAATGTAGAACACTGTAGAACACTGTAGAACACTGTAGAACGCTGTAAAACAATGTAGAACACTGTAGAACACTGTAGAACGCTGTAGAACACTGTCAAACGCTGTAGAACGCTGTAGAACGCTGTAGAACACTGTAAAACACTGTAGAACGCTGTAGAACGCTGTAAAACAATGTAGAACACTGTAGAACGCTGTAGAACGCTGTAAAACAATGTAGAACACTGTAGAACACTGTAGAACACTGTAGAACGCTGTAAAACACTGTCAAACGCTGTAGAACGCTGTAGAACGCTGTAGAACACTGTAAAACACTGTAAAACACTGTCAAACGCTGTAGAACGCTGTAGAACACTGTAGAACACTGTAGAACACTGTAGAACGCTGTAGAACGCTGTAGAACGCTGTAAAACAATGTAGAACACTGTAGAACACTGTAGAACGCTGTAAAACACTGTCAAACGCTGTAGAACGCTGTAGAACGCTGTAGAACACTGTAAAACAATGTAGAACACTGTAGAACACTGTAGAACGCTGTAAAACACTGTAGACACTGTAAAACACTGTAGAACGCTGTAAAACACTGTAGAACGCTGTAGAACGCTGTAGAACACTGTAGAACACTGTAGAACACTGTAGAACGCTGTAGAACACTGTAGACACTGTAAAACACTGTAGAACGCTGTAGAACGCTGTAAAACACTGTAGAACGCTGTAGAACGCTGTAAAACACTGTAGAACGCTGTAGAACACTGTAAAACACTGTAGAACACTGTAGAACATTGTAGAACGCTGTAAAACACTGTAGACACTGTAAAACACTGTAGAACGCTGTAGAACGCTGTAAAACACTGTAGACACTGTAAAACACTGTAGAACGCTGTAGAACGCTGTAAAACACTGTAGAACGCTGTAAAACACTGTAGAACGCTGTAGAACGCTGTAGAACGCTGTAGAACGCTGTAAAACACTGTAGAACGCTGTAGAACGCTGTAAAACACTGTAGAACGCTGTAAAACGCTGTAAAACACTGTAGAACACTGTAGAACGCTGTAAAACACTGTAGAACACTGTAGAACATTGTAGAACGCTGTAAAACACTGTAGACACTGTAAAACACAGTAGAACGCTGTAGAACGCTGTAAAACACTGTAGAACGCTGTAAAACACTGTAGAACGCTGTAGAACACTGTAGAACATTGTAGAACGCTGTAGAACGCTGTAAAACACTGTAGAACGCTGTAGAACGCTGTAGAACACTGTAGAACACTGTAGAACGCTGTAGAACGCTGTAGAACGCTGTAGAACGCTGTAGAACACTGTAGAACGCTGTAGAACACTGTAGAACGCTGTAGAACGCTGTAAAACAATGTAGAACACTGTAGAACACTGTAGAACGCTGTAGAACACTGTAGAACACTGTAGAACACTGTAGAACGCTGTAGAACACTGTAGAACGCTGTAGAACGCTGTAGAACACTGTAAAACGCTGTAGAACGCTGTAAAACACTGTAAAACACTGTAGAACGCTGTAGAACGCTGTAGAACACTGTAAAACACTGTAGAACGCTGTAGAACGCTGTAAAACGCTGTAGAACGCTGTAAAACACTGTAGAACGCTGTAGAACGCTGTAAAACTCTGTAGAACGCTGTAGAACGCTGTAGAACGCTGTAGAACGCTGTAAAACGCTGTAGAACGCTGTAGAACGCTGTAAAACACTGTAGAACGCTGTAGAACGCTGTAGAACACTGTAGAACGCTGTAAAACACTGTAGAACGCTGTAGAACGCTGTAAAACACTGTAGAACGCTGTAAAACACTGTAGAACGCTGTAGAACGCTGTAAAACACTGTAGAACGCTGTAAAACTCTGTAGAACGCTGTAGAACGCTGTAAAACACTGTAGAACGCTGTAAAACACTGTAGAACGCTGTAGAACGCTGTAAAACACTGTAGAACGCTGTAAAACACTGTAGAACGCTGTAGAACGCTGTTTATTACCTGTTTATTATTAGAGGTCTGGCTGGGCTACAAGGGGACATCATTACTTTTGTAACAGGACTAGTTGATATCATGTGTTTTTATTTACTTTAATACCATAATATAATAATTTAATACGTTTTCATAGTAATGACATGGTCCTGTAAGTACAAGTACCTGAAGGTTAAAAATACACTTGATTTAAATTGGAAACTCTCCATATTCTCATCCTTTCTTTATTTCATTCGTCCTGAGCTCTGACTCTGAATCTTTAACAAACTTCTGCTCAGGTCAATTTCCCACTGAACTCTGTGAAATCAGATTAGTGATGGATTCACTGATCAATGATCAGGACTCCGCTGAATACGCCAGAGGGGAATCAATTAAACACTCATAATTAATTGATTTGGTCTTAAATGTGGCAGAAAGTTCAACTCCACGTTCCAATAAATATGTAAAACCTGCTCCAAGGAAATAAATGTGTTGCCTAGATTGTATGAAAGTGGAATAAAAATTGCACTTATGAAAGTAGAGCTGCATGATTTATTTATTGATCAATTAGGCGTCAACTATTAAAATAAATGGAAACTATTTTGGTAATTCATTAATAAATCAATTAGTCATTTTTAATTCTAAATGTCCAGATTTGGGGTGGGGACAAAAAAAGACATTTTAGCTTCAATCTGCAGCTTTGGAAACACTGATCAACATTTTACACCATTAATGAACCAATCAACAAATCAAATCATTTTAATAATCAATAGGCAGTCCACAACCAAAGATCATCAGTTTACTGTTATAGATAATAAAGAAACCAGGAAATAATCAGAGAACAGAAGCTGAACCAGAGAATCTGGACATTTTCATTTTCTTGCAGCTTAAAACACTTTTCAGGTGGAGATTTAGATATTTCACATAAAATTATCATATTTTAATATTCTGTTTTTATCTTCATCTACATTCTATTAAATTGTGTTTTTTATTATTCTATTACATTTTTGAACCAATGCACTTAAAGAGTGAAAGGTGCCTAATATAATGATGCAGTACTTTTACTGTTAATCTACCCAAAGCGTTTTAAATTGGTTCCACGTTGATGAACTGAAGCATTAAAACTCTCCCATGTATTTAGTGATTAAATAGTATAATATACTAGTGCATGGTGTGAATTGTTAGGTTAAGCACAGATAATATTTTATAACATTAATAATGGCTTTGTTCCTCTGAATTGCCAATAAAAAGCAGAAAGAACTAATAGACTTGTAATGAAAACGTCGTGTTCATTAGAAGCCGAGGCCTGGTATGATTCATCATGTTTATCACCTCTTTAAGCCCCGGCTGCTTCCACATATTCACTGAACCACTTTATGTCTTCTCCTGGATTCACTTCCTGCAGCGTCACAATCAGGACCACAGAACCCCAACCTCTGCAGGAATTAGACAGGACCACAGAACCCCAACCTCTGCAGGAATTAGACAGGACCACAGAACCTTGCCCTCTGCAGGATTTAGACGGGACCACAGAACCCCAACCTCTGCAGGAATTAGACAGGACCACAGAACCCCAACCTCTGCAGGAATTAGACAGGACCACAGTACCCAAACCTCTGCAGGAATTAGACGGGACCACAGTACCCAAACCTCTGCAGGAATTAGACAGGACCACAGAACCTTGCCCTCTGCAGGATTTAGACGGGACCACAGAACCCCAACCTCTGCAGGAATTAGACAGGACCACAGAACCCCAACCTCTGCAGGATTTAGACAGGACGACAGAACCTTGCCCTCTGCAGGATTTAGACGGGACCACAGAACCCGATCTTCTGCAGGATTTATCAAAGTCAAAATCTTAAAAAAAAGCAGCAGGTGGATTATCTCCTGCTTCACAAAGTCTTCATCTCTTGACATCAGGTTCACTGACTTTACATTTCTATGAAGAAACAGAGTAGTTGATTTTACCCACTTTATACAGTCATGTTGAGTGTCCATATTGGACCCTTTAGTGTCCCTACGTGGCCCCCGGGCCGCAGGTTTGATACCCTGATATAGGAGTTTTAGTGTTTCAGACACAAACTGATAAAGAAGAAGCAAACACAGCTGGAACTGTTGGATTGAACCACACAAAGACTGATCTTTACTCAGAGAAGAGAAATTCTCTGAGTTTCTGTGATAAAACCCAGCTTCACGTTATCAGGGTGGTGGTGACGTGTTTATTTTCCCTATAGTTCACAGATTTATGGATACAGTGGAAATAAAAAGTCTGCACACTCTGTGATATAGAAAATGACACCAAGATAAAGAGTTTCACAACGTCATCCACCTTTAATAGGACTCACAATCTGTGTAAGAAGAAGAAAAAATACTGGGAATGAAACCTGTGAAGGACAAAATAGACTTAACCCGGTCTCACAAATCTGCAGATATAAAGTATTAGTTTGGATTTATCACAGCACTCAGTGTTTTTGTGTTGTGTCACATCATGATGTGATAATATTCACCAACAGCTGCAAATCTGACAGATGTGGAGAAATGTCTCTGAACAGATGTTTGACCAGATTCACGTCTGGACTCCACTTCCAAAACCTCCATTTCATTCATTATTATATTTATTGTGTACGTGTGTGTTCCTGTACAAAGTGTGTGTTCCTGCAGAAAGTGTGTGTTCCTGTACAAAGTGTGTGTTCCTGTAGAAAGTGTGTGTTCCTGTAGAAAGTAGATGATGATGAAGGTGATTTGTTCATGTCCCACACTCTGCTCTGATAACCACAGTATGTGTAGTAAATGGTGAAATGATCATAAATCTTTAGTTTTAATATTCACAACAACTTATCATCCATAAAACAATAGTGTCTGGATTTCCTGAGGGTCAGTGAACGCGTCTTGGAGTTTCAGCGTTTAGTTTATAGAAACTATATCTGAGATTGATGCAACAAACAGGGAGAATTGATGTTGAAATACTTTGTAGATATATTTGCTTGTGTTTCCATTTCTTCCATGTTGTTAACGATAAAATATGAGTTTAAAAGTTGACTCTCATTATTTCAACAATCTATAAGAAAACTTCTGTATTTCAAACTCTGATCAATTCAAAACCTAACAAAGCTATTTTTGATCTTCACAAATAAACAACAAACAGTTTACACTCTAAATATGGACGTTTACTTTATCTGTGTATTTCTTTGTGGCAGTTTGATATAAAACAACTATCAGACAATGACTAAAATAATTAAGAATGATTAGATAAAATCAGTCAAATAATGACCCACAATAATAAACAGGCGACAGCACATCCACAACAACAGAACTGAACACAATTAAAAGATAAAATAAGATGGAGCTGAAGACAGATTAAAATGCAATAATCAGGGTTTAATTGGAATGGGCCATAATTTAGAAATGTCATGTTTAAAGCTGCTGTCCTGACAACTAATGTACATCTTTTATTTTGGTGTTTGTCTAGTTTCTCATTCAAACACAAACATCGTTTAAAGTCTAAAACGTTGGTGTAAAAATGACTCCAGGATACAGGAAATCATTTCCACCTTTAATTTAACTTGTAGAAAGCAATTAAAAAAACAAATTGACATCTTGAGAGGTGAAGTAAAATTATCCACTGAGATAATGATGTTTCACGAGTGTGAAGGTAATCACATTTATTAAAAGTGGATTTAACCGATCACATTCAGACGCATGATAAACCAGAGCAAACACTTTGTACAGGAACACACACTTTAGGTAGTACATAGTACGTAGTAGCAGTTGTACGTAGTAGCAGTAGTACGTAGTAGCAGTAGTACGTAGTAGCAGTAGTACCTAGTACGTAGTAGCAGTAGCACGTAGTAGCAGTAGTACGTAGTAGCAGTAGTACATAGTAGCAGTAGTACGTAGTAGCAATAGTATGTACTAGCAGTTGTACGTAGTAGCATTAGTACCTAGCACGTAGTAGCAGTAGTACGTAGTAGCAGTAGTACGTAGTAGCAATAGTATGTACTAGCAGTAGTACGTAGTAGCAGCAGTCCTGCAGCAGGTGTATTACTACTACTAGTACGTAGTACGTAGTAGCAGTAGCACCTAGTACGTAGTACCTAGTATGTAGTAGCAGTAGCACGTAGTAGCAGCAGTACGTAGTAGCAGTAGTACGTAGTAGCAGCAGTCCTGCAGCAGGTGTATTACTACGTCTTTGGGCCACTGAAGCAAAGAGAATGTGTAATCAGTCACCTTCAGTCTCGTTCTCTAAAACCAAAAACACAGGTTAGAAATCTAGGGGTGCTAATGGACTCAGACCTGAACTTTCACAACCACATAAAGTCAACAATATCAACAGCCTTTTACCTAAAAATATAGTGTCTAAACCAGACTTGGAGAGACTGATCCATGCATTTGTCTCCAGCAGGTTAGACTACTGCAATGGCCTGCTCACTGGTCTCTAAACGAGCTGTTAAACAACTACAGAACATTCAGAACACTGCAGCTCGAGTCCTGACCAGAACCAGAAAATATGACCATATTAGTCCAATGCTCATGTCTCTGCACTGGCTTCCTGTCACTCAGAGAATAGACTTTAAAACAGCTTTACTTGTGTACAAGTCTCTTCATGGTCTAGCACCAAAATACATCTATGACATGTTAGAGCCATACGAGCCATCTAGGACCCTGAGAACCTCAGGGACTGGTCTCCTGCAGGTGCCCAGAGTCAGGACTAAACATCGTGAAGCTACATTCCAGTTTTCTGCAGCTAAAATCTGGAACAGTCTTCCAGAGAATGTGAGACAGGCCTCAACGCTGACAATGTTTAAGACCAGGCTGAAAACAGTTCTGTTTAACCGTGCATATGAAAACTGAAAGTATCTTATCTACACTCTTCACTCTTTTTTAAATTAATGATGAATTCTATGTTTTATGATTTTCCTTTTGTGATTTTGTGTAACTGTTAAGCACTTTGAATTGCCCTGTGTATGAATTGTGCTCTACAAATAAACTTGCCTTGCCTTGCCTTACTACTAGTACATAGTACGTAGTAGCAGTAGCACCTAGTACGTAGTACCTAGTATGTAGTAGCAGTAGTACGTAGTATGTAGTAGCAGTAGTACGTAGTATGTAGTAGCAGTAGTACGTAGTAGCAGCAGTCCTGCAGCAGGTGTATTACTACTACTAGTATGTAGTCCGTAGTACGTAGTAGCAGTAGCAGTAGTACGTAGTAGCAGTAGTACGTAGTATGTAGTACTCAGTACATAGTAGCAGCAGTCCAGCAGCAGAAGGTGTATTACTACTACTAGTAAGTAGTACTTAGTACGTAGTAGCAGTAGTATGCAGCAGAAGGTGTATTACTACTACTAGTAAGTAGTACGTAGTAGCAGTAGTCTGTAGTAGCAGTAATACGTAGTAGCAGTAGTCTGTAGTAGCAGTAGTCTGTAGTAGCAGTAGTACGTAGTAGCAGTAGTACGTAGTAGCAGTAGTACGTAGTAGCAGTAGTCTGTAGTAGCAGTAGTACGTAGTAGCAGTAGTCTGTAGTAGCAGTAGTACGTAGTAGCAGTAGTACGTAGTAGCAGTAGTGCGTAGTAGCAGTAGTACGTAGTAGCAGTAGTGCGTAGTAGCAGTAGTACGTAGTAGCAGCAGTCCTGCAGCAGAAGCTGTGCCTGTCCTTCCTGCTCCTCTCTGGGATGTGTTTCCTCCTCATGCTTCCACCATGTCTGAACTGCCTCCATCTGTCCTGCTGCTCCAGCTGCTGCCAGACTTTTTCTGATTGGGGCCATCTGGACAATTCTCTGCTGGAGCTCAATTGAGAGTAAATATAGAGTAATTTCTCGTTGTGGTTGCTCTTTTTTAACTTGAACACTTATTGGAACGGATGGCACGGCGACTGGAAACAGAGTCTTTGGACACAGACTCCGTTTCCTCGTCCCGCGTCACACAAAGTTTGATCTGGAATGGTTTTAAAAATGAAAGCTATTTTTAAAACGAGGTCGTCCATTGAGGTCAGGACGTATGAATAATGCTGTTCATGGACAGAAGAGCTGCACGAGGCCTGAGGTCTTTAATCAGACAGACAACAGCCTCATGCACGAGCAGTTTGCTCCATGAACACATTTACATGTACTTTGTTCTTATTTTGGTCCTCACCAGTGTTTGCTTTAGTTTGTTTCCTGGTTATAGAACATGTTATAAATATTTTATTTTGGTGAAAATCAAATCTAGTACAGCACAAGAATTAATCAGATAATAATATAATTCTGTGCTTAGGTTATAGACAAACATTGGATGTTGTTATTTAGCAGCTAATGTCATGTCTCGTCGTAAATGTTAAGTTGTCACTCGTGTTGTCTTGTCCTGCACTTCCTGTTTTATTGTGAAATGACTCTTCCCTCTTGTTTCAGGCACCTTTGCTTCCTGCCCTTGTGTGTTTCCCGCCAAGGCGATTGCCTTCCCCTGCCCTGATTGTTTTCACCTGTGCCCTGTTACCCTGCCTATATATTGTCTGTGTCTCCCCTTGTCCTGTGCCAGTTCGTCGCGTCCCATGTGTCAGAGCCAGCGCCCAGCTCCAAGTACTACCAGGTTTTGTTCTCGCATGCTCAAGTTCCCAGTCTTGTTTTTTCGGCCTTTGCCTCGTTATTTTTCCTAGTCCCGTGTTCCTCGTTAAGAGTGATTTTTTGTTTGTTCCTCGTGAGAGTGATTTTTTGTTTATTCCTCGTAAGAGTGATTTTTTGGTTTATTCCTCGTAAGAGTGATTTTTTGTTTATTCCTCGTAAGAGTGATTTTTTGTTTATTCCTCGTAAGAGTGATTTTTTGTTTATTCCTCGTAAGAGTGATTTTTTTGTTTATTCCTCGTCAGAGCGGATCTTTGTACAGAACCATAATAAAGACCTTTTCTTTGATCGATCCGTGAAGAGTCGCGCATTTGGGTTCAGCCTCCGGCCCCGCCTTGTGTCAGTACGAACTGGCCAGCCATGAACCCAGCCGACTCCAACCAGCTGACCACGGCGGTCCACTCCCAGGAAGCACGACTAACGAGGCAGGAGGAACACCTGACCTCCCTTGCCCGAGGGTTGCAAGGGTTGGCCAACAGCCAGGACAGTTTTCGGGCAGCCATGACCGCGGAGATGAGGGAGTTAGCCCTGCAGATCAAGCAGGCCCTTCCTCGATCACAGCCTGAACCTTCTCCACCCCCGAACTCTTCCGCTACTCCTGCTTCACCTGGATCACCTTCAGCCTCGCTCCGGCTAGCCCCGCCAGAGAAGTTCTCCGGAGAAGGTGACACCTGTAGATCGTTTATCGTGCAATGTGAGCTACACTATGAACTCCAGCACTCAGCTTTCCCGACAGACTCAGCCAAGGTGGCTTTTATGATTTCCCACCTTACGGGACGAGCGGCGGCATGGGCGACCGCAGAGTGGGCTCGAGGAGCGTCGATTTGCTCCTCCATAGATTCTTTTAAAGACTCCCTAAGGAAGGTCTTCGACCGTACAGTACCAGGGAGGGAGGCGGCAAGAGAGCTCAGTACGATAAAGCAAGGCAGTCGCACGGTGGCCGACTACGCCATCCGCTTTCGCACCATAGCTGCCGACAGCGAGTGGAACGAAGCGGCCCTACGGGACACGTTTTTGACGGGGCTCGCTGCCTCCGTTCGGAGCCTACTAATCCCCCTGGATTTACCCACAGACCTGGACTCCCTCATCGCCCTAGCCATCCGGACGGGCAATCGGCTGAGGGACTGGGAGAGGGAGACCGGGACACCTTCTCACCACCGGATAGCTGCTCAACCCGCCACGCTGTCACATTTTTCTCCACAGGTTGCAGCACCCCCAGAGCCCAGGGAGGAGCCGATGCAGTTGGGGCGGGCAAGGCTGTCCAGAGAGGAGCGACGGCGCCGGTTACTGGAGGGCAGATGTTTTTACTGTGGAGAGACTGGACATCTGCTGGCTGCATGTCCGGTGAAAGGTGGGCGCCCAGCAGGGAGAGGAGGCACTCGGGGGCGACAGCTGTCTACGCCAGAAACTCCCCCTCGCGCACTGACGACTGTCCAGGTAACCCTGACGGGTCGCACTAATTCAGTAGGGGCTCTAATTGATTCAGGGGCTGACGAAAGCCTGTTAGACTGGGATTTGGCCCGCAAGTGGCAAGTCAAGACTGAATTGCTATCCCAGCCTCTGGAAGCCACTGCCCTTGATGGCCGTTTTATTTCTAGAATAACCCATAAGACTGAACCACTCCATGTTCAGGTTGGCGACCACCATGAACAGATGTCTTTTTACCTTTTTAACTCTGCTCGGCACCCAATGGTTCTCGGATACCCATGGCTGTCTAGGCACAACCCCCATGTTAAGTGGGAGACCGGAATTATCACAGCCTGGGGAGAGAATTGTGTGGAGAACTGTTTAGCCGCGGGTCAGAGACGGGCAATAGGTCAGGTCTATACTAGAGGGGCAGACCCATCTCCTGGGGAAGAACCAGACCTAGCAACTGTACCCGTGGACTACCATGACTTGGGGGAGGTATTCAGCAAAAGCAAGGCTGCGTCCTTGCCTCCCCACAGACCGTATGACTGTGCCATTGACTTAATTCCAGGTGCTCCGATTCCTAAGGGGAGACTTTATGCCATTTCGGGTCCCGAGAAAAAGGCCATGAAGGAGTATATTGACACCTCACTCAAGGCGGGCCTTATTCGTCCCTCGTCGTCTCCTGCGGGAGCCGGTTTCTTTTTTGTGGGGAAGAAAGACGGCTCGCTCCGTCCCTGCATAGACTATAGCCCCCTTAATGCCATTACGGTTAAGAACCGCTACCCTCTGCCCCTTATGGCCTCCGCGTTTGAACAGCTTCAGTCAGCAAAGATATTCACGAAGCTAGACTTAAGAAACGCTTACCACCTGGTTCGGATTAGAGAGGGGGATGAGTGGAAGACTGGGTTTAACACACCATCAGGGCACTATGAATACCTAGTCATGCCATTTGGACTTGCCAACGCCCCTGCAGTATTTCAGGCTTTTATTAATGATGTCCTCCGTGAATTTTTGAATTTGTTTGTGTTTGTGTACTTGGACGACATTTTGATCTTTTCCCCTGATCAGCATACTCATGTCCATCATGTCAGACTGGTTCTCCAGCGCCTGCTGGAGAACCAGCTATATGTTAAAGCAGAAAAATGCGATTTCCATGCCGATACAGTATCGTTCCTTGGCTTTATTGTAGCCTCGGGAAAGATACAGATGGACCCGGCTAAAGTTAGCGCTGTGGCTCAATGGCCAACTCCTGATAGCCGCAAGAAGGTTCAGCAATTTCTGGGGTTTGCTAACTTCTATAGGCGGTTCATCAGAAACTTCAGCGCAATAGCGGCACCACTCCATGCATTAACATCTCCTCTGACACCCTTCCAGTGGTCCCCTGAGGCTGACCAGGCATTCAGGAGGTTGGTTGCCATGTTCACGACAGCACCCATTCTCACAATGCCTGACCCAAATCGTCAGTTTGTGGTGGAGGTGGATGCCTCCAGTGAAGGAGTGGGGGCTGTTTTATCGCAGCGGTCAGAGAAGGACCAGAAGATGCACCCCTGCGCCTATCTTTCCAGGCGGCTCTCATCAGCGGAGCGCAACTACGACGTCGGGAATCAGGAGCTACTGGCGGTGAAGGTGGCCCTGGAGGAGTGGCGACATTGGCTGGAGGGAGCTCAACAACCATTCCTCGTCTGGACGGACCACAAAAATTTAGAGTATATTAGGAAGGCTAAACGCTTAAACGCACGTCAAGCTAGATGGACATTGTTTTTTAACCGTTTTGATTTTGTCTTGTCCTACAGGCCGGGGTCCAAGAACACCAAGCCAGACGCCCTCTCTCGCCTTTATGACCCCGAGCCTGTTGCCAAGGTCCCCGAGCCCATCCTGCCACTGAAACGTGTGGTAGGGGCGGTGAATTGGCAGATAGAAGCTGAGGTGAAGCAGGCCAACGGTGAGAGCCCGCCACCTAGTGGTTGCCCAGCCAATCGGCTGTTTGTCCCAGCGCCCCTGCGACCTCAGGTGATTCACTGGGCTCACACCTCCCTGCTTACCTGCCACCCAGGGGTGAGTCGTACTATGTTTGTCGTCAGGCAACGCTTCTGGTGGCCTGCGATGGAACAGGATGTCCGGGAGTATGTGGAGGCCTGTCGAGTCTGCGCCCAGAACAAGACATCCTCGAGACCTCAGATGGGATTGCTCCATCCCCTCCCAGTTCCCAGTCGGCCCTGGTCGGACATTTCACTGGACTTTGTTACGGGACTTCCCTCATCTGAAGGTAACACCACTGTATTGACAGTGGTGGACCGTTTTTCCAAGTTGGTGCATTTCATTGCCTTGCCTAAGTTGCCGTCAGCCAAGGAGACGGCGGAGATAATGCTATCTCATGTTTTTCGCCTACATGGCCTCCCTAGAGACATAGTGTCCGACCGGGGCCCGCAGTTTGTATCACGGTTCTGGTCTGAGTTCTGTGCGCTGATTGGGGCCACAGTTAGCCTCACGTCGGGGTACCACCCCGAGTCCAATGGACAGACTGAACGCCTCAACCAGGAGTTGGAGACTTGCCTCCGCTGCCTCATCTCCCAGAACCCTTCAACCTGGAGTAAGCACCTGGCTTGGGTCGAGTATGCCCACAACTCCCTCCCCACCGCAGCCACCGGTCTGACACCATTCCAAGGCGCCTACGGCTACCAACCTCCTCTGTTTCCTGACACAGAGAAGGAGGTAGCGGTGCCGTCGGCGCATGCCCTAGTTCGTCGTTGCCGGCGGGTCTGGGCAGCAGCCCGCAGGGCCCTCCTGCGAACCTCGGCCCGGATGAAGAGGGCTGCTGATCGGAGGCGCTGCCCAGCGCCCGTCTACAAGCCTGGCCAGAAAGTCTGGCTATCCACCAGGGATCTGCCCCTCCACGTAGAGTCCAGGAAGCTGGCTCCCAGGTTTGTTGGTCCTTTCCCTGTTGAAAAAATGATTAACCCTGCTGCTGTTCGTCTTCGTCTCCCCAGATCCCTCAGGGTCCATCCCACTTTCCACGTGGGGAGACTGAAACCAGTTAAGGATAGCCCCATGGTCCCTCCTGCCAAGCCCCCACCACCCCCCCGAATGATTGACGGCGGTCCAGTATACACAGTTAAGCAGCTACTGGCAGTCCGGAACAGAGGCAGAGGACGCCAGTTCCTGGTTGACTGGGAGGGCTACGGTCCGGAGGAGCGCTCCTGGATACCCTCCAGATTTATTGAGGACCCGGGCCTCATAGATGACTTTTACCGCCGCCATCCTCAGGAGCCTGGGCCGTCTGGTGCCGTCCCTAGAAGGGGGGGTACTGTCATGTCTCGTCGTAAATGTTAAGTTGTCACTCGTGTTGTCTTGTCCTGCACTTCCTGTTTTATTGTGAAATGACTCTTCCCTCTTGTTTCAGGCACCTTTGCTTCCTGCCCTTGTGTGTTTCCCGCCAAGGCGATTGCCTTCCCCTGCCCTGATTGTTTTCACCTGTGCCCTGTTACCCTGCCTATATATTGTCTGTGTCTCCCCTTGTCCTGTGCCAGTTCGTCGCGTCCCATGTGTCAGAGCCAGCGCCCAGCTCCAAGTACTACCAGGTTTTGTTCTCGCATGCTCAAGTTCCCAGTCTTGTTTTTTCGGCCTTTGCCTCGTTATTTTTCCTAGTCCCGTGTTCCTCGTTAAGAGTGATTTTTTGTTTGTTCCTCGTGAGAGTGATTTTTTGTTTATTCCTCGTAAGAGTGATTTTTTGGTTTATTCCTCGTAAGAGTGATTTTTTGTTTATTCCTCGTAAGAGTGATTTTTTGTTTATTCCTCGTAAGAGTGATTTTTTGTTTATTCCTCGTCAGAGTGAATCTTTGTACAGAACCATAATAAAGACCTTTTCTTTGATCGATCCGTGAAGAGTCGCGCATTTGGGTTCAGCCTCCGGCCCCGCCTTGTGTCAGCTAAAGCGCCTGTGAATAACATCCTGGTTACTGTTGTGTTGATGAGTCACATCATGGCAAAAAGTCTCTTTCTCTGACTTTGTCTCATATAAAACTGTTAAAAACTGGATTTATGCATCTAAAAAAAGGTTGTGGAAAGATTAAAATTTCAGCATTTTACTGAGTATCTTGGTAAGAAAATGAAGTTTTTCATTGTCAGAAAACAACAAAAAACTAAAACACTGACAATTTCTTACTATTTATAAAATCTGTGATATAAATTCTATGTTTTTACAGTTAGGTGTGAAAAGGGGGCTTTTATTTTGAAGGACATAGTGTATGAGGTCACATGACCAGTCCCTTCAGCTCATGGACATTTAACATGTGAACATCATTGTCTCATAACCAGAGGTTGACTTTTATTCTGAAATTTGGGGAAAACATATTTTTTTAAAATCTCACTATCTGGGCTGAATGAACCTAATTTTGTTTTTTCTAATATGTTAAAATAGATTTGTTTCCATGTCAACATGTAAATATGTAAAATTCCTTCCTTGACTTACATAGAATCAAACTATGTTTGAAACTGTATTTGTTTTTAATAAAATTAAAATCTATTATTTTGGCTAAGTTATAACAATCATTTTCACCATGTCTAAATACTATTTCATGCTATAAGTGCTGGTTATTCAGTCACGTTAAATCAAACTGAGCAAATTAAAGAATATGGATCAGGAATAGAGAGAAACCATTGCTATTACTATTTATTATAGTTTAACTATAAAATAAGACAAACATATTTTAACCATGAATTCATAAATTATGTCAGGGGGTGATTTTTTTTAAATTTTTTATAACTCACCCTTTAAATTACCAACTTTGACACAGCTCCTGCCCAGCTCCACACTCAGCCAATTACGTTAACAGGACAGAAACTTCTGGCTAAAAAAGCTACGATTTCGCTTCAACACACAAATCCACTCCTGACACAGGCTAAGGTGAAGCCTCACAGACTGGAGCATCAACCACAGCCTGATTCCTGCCTCCACAGCTAAGCTGATGAATTCTGATGAAAAGTTTGTGATGAGCGTATTGACTTAAATCCACAAACAGCTCAGTATTTGTAGCTCTCTGCTGCACATGGAGGGACGATGACACTGGACATGCTGACATGATGCTGTGGTTTAACGTGATGGAGTTATTTATTCAGGAGTCAGAACACGTATCTGTGTATGTCAGAATATTATACACATTATTTATTTTGCACTGTGATAGTCGATTTATCTATTAGTCAATTATCAAAATGATTAATTCAAGATCACATGTACATGTGTTCAAGTGTTAAAATGTGCAAAATAATAATAATACAGTGATAGTTCTCTCACTGTATATTGTGTATGTTCTAGTGCTGCAACTAGCTGCTATTCTGATGTTTGATTAATCCATTGATTATTGAAGCAATGAATCGATTAGTTGTTTGGTTCATTAATGGTGTAAAATGTTGATCATTGTTTCTAAAGCTGCAGATTGAAGCTAAAATGTCTTTTTTTGTCCAGACCAACACGACAATATGATATCAGATAAAACAACTTTATAATGAACTGGCTGCTGACATTAAATAAATATCTTAGAAAACTGAATTAAAGCTGCAAATAATCTGGACAAAAAAGACATTTTAGGGCGATCTTCAGCTTTAGAAACACTGAACATTTAATAACCCAACAACTAATATAAATAGAGGTTATTAGCAGCCTGTTTTATTCTATAAATCGCTGCCTAACCCCATCAGCTGACGTACATTCGTGGTTGTGAGTCCTCGTGTCTGCAGCAGTGAAGTTCACACATGTTCAGGTTAGTTGAGACGTTCAAATCCTGCTGGATCTCAGAGAAGGATTAAAGGGAAAACTTGATGAAGACGAACGTGTCACAACTTTACTGCATTTCTTCCTACGTTCATTCACAGCCTTTAATTGGTCACATTAGCAGTTTCAGACATAATCCAGCTCCAGTCCAATTTATAGTGTGTGATAAAGCCACAGCGCAGTAATAATATATTTAGTGAATAATGGCGACTCTGATCCAGCCTCATCTCTTTACAAGGACTCTGCCATCTTCAGAGGTTTGTCTGATCACATCTTTACACACTTTATTTCTGGATTAAATTCTCCGTTTTACGGTTTTATTTCCCACCAAAACCACACACACACACACACACACACACACACACACACCATCCATCCGTTCTTATCTGGTTCATCTTGTAGTCAGGACGCCTTTGGACAGATTTGGGTCCCAAGCAGAATTGTGTTAGTTTAGCATTGCCTGGTTTTTCCTGTTAATTCAAAATGCAATTTACTGACAAAAAGTCATTTTCAATAGAATTTGAACTGCAACGATTAATCAATGAATTGCCAACGATCACATTAAACACTATTTTAAATAATGGATTTAAAAAAAGAAAAATTTAGGTAAAAAATGTCCAGATTCTCTGGTTCCAGCTTCTGTTCTCTGGTTATTTCCTGGTGTCTTTATTCTTCTATAATAGTAAACTGATGATCTTTGGACATTTTAGCTTCAGTCTTCATTGAGCAGAGATGCTTATATATAATTATATTAACAATTTATAGACCAATGATTCTATTTATAGTCGTGTGGGGGATGTTTTCTTCTTCCATGGGGACAGAAAACAAATGAGAAGCACTGGTTCAGGGAAACATTCACATCGTTTAATGAAGCAAACGTCTATTGTATTAATCGTTCCATGCCTGTCAGATTAGTTGCGTTTCCTCTCCAGTTGTGGGGGCGAACCTCTGCTGTGACTTTATTTCAGGTATTTTCATCCCTGTCCTGTGGCTGCAGGTTCAGCTTTATTCTGAGGATGCTGTCAGGCTGATTACGCTGGGTTTCACCTCCTCTTCGTGTTCTGCTGCTCAGACCTGGTGTCAGCGCTGCTATAAAAAGACGTTCCACCACCAAACATCTGACGCCTGCTGCAGAGACGTCAACCACAAACAGGTCGGTGTCTGACGAAAGCATAAAACTCACTGAGCAGTTCATGGGAGGAAAAACTCTACAGCATCAAATATCATGGAATAGAATGTTTTTACTGCTTAAAACGGCCTAAATAATGGAATCATATGTATATAATATAAATATACAGTACAATACAAAGTTGTAAATAGTCTCAGGATAGTTTCAATCAAATTTATTAAATGTATATGTATATACCCCAGATAGTAAGTTTGATTTTAAAGTCTTTATTTTTAATGTATTTAGCCTAAAAAAAAGTTTTATAGTTTCAAACATAGTTTAATGCTGTGTAATTATGTGACTCTATAAAGTATAAAGAACTATATTTGAAGTACTAAAGTATATTTATATTTATTTGTTATTTATATTTATAATAAGTTTAATTTTTTGGGGGTTGTGAGACAATGATGTTCACATGTTAAATGTCCATGAGCTAAAGGGACTGGTCATGTGACCTCATACACTGTGTGTCCTTCAAAATAAAAGCCTCCTTCCAACACCTAACTGTAAAAACATAGATTTTATATCCCAGCTTTTAGAATAATGAAGATAAAGTTGTCACCATAGAAACACTGTGGTGGAGGATTAAAATGCACCTGAACTGTTGAGTTTTCATCCTTTTACAGAACAGACAATCTGTTGATTCACTGTCACAAACCAGAAGCTCTGCTGTTAAAATAACCAGTTGTCTGGTTCATGAAATGGTGTCAAATGTGAAATATTTTAGGTTAAATAAAGTCTAAATAAAGTGTGTAAAGATGTGATCAGACAAACCTCTGAAGATGGCAGAGTCCTTGTAAAGAGATGAGGCTGGATCAGAGTCGCCATTATTCACTAAATATATTATTACTGCGCTGTGGCTTTATCACACGCTATAAATTGGACTGGAGCTGGATTATGTCTGAAACTGCTAATGTGACCAATTAAAGGCTGTGAATGAACGTAGGAAGAAATGCAGTAAAGTTGTGACACGTTCGTCTTCATCAAGTTTTCCCTTTAATCCTTCTCTGAGATCTAGCAGGATGTGAACGTCTCAACTAACCTGAACATGTGTGAACTTCACTGCTGCAGACACGAGGACTCACAACCACGACATGTCCGCAGCTGATGGGGTTAGGCAGCGATTTATAGGATAAAACAGGCTGCTAATAACCACTGTTCATATTAGTTGTTAGGTTATTAAATGTTTTTCAGTGTTTCTCAAAGCATATCCACTTATAAAGGGAAATATATAAAATTTTTATAGTTCTGCAACTAACAATGATTTTAACAGTCAATTATTGTCTCAATTAGTGAAACTTATTTAATTAGTTGTTGTAGTTGTTGCATTAAATGGTCAGTGACAGTTCGCATTAGATTCATGATATTTCCCCTTTTCTTTTACTTTTTATTTAAGTTGCATTTTATTTGATTTTATTTATTTTATTTGATTTTATTCTGCTCATATCCAAATATTAACATCAAACATGAAGAGAAAAGACTCAAAATTAATATAGATGACGTCAAACTGTATGAATAGATGTCAACTTCAACATATATCACACAAATTAATTATTTGGAAAGTAAATCCCCAGTTATTTGAGTTCGTTATGGCTCAGAACTCTCAGAGATCCAGAGCCTTACAGATGTGATATTAGTGACGTTTGCAGAGCGTGAGCTCAATGGGATGAAAAGGTTGTAGAGGAGCAAACACCAAACAACAGATTCACAGCATTAATGAAAGATGCATGAGACGTGTGGAAATATGAATTTGTTGTAACGTATTTTCATGACTATAAGGCACATTAAAGTCTTCTATTTCCTTCAAAATGTTGGTGCTCCCTATGTGTGTATGTAGGGGAAGTGTGGGCATGGATTGTAGATAAAATAACGGGGATGTGCGTTATGCAGAACATCGTTGTTTTAACAACCTGAAAATGGTAAAGAGACACGGTGATAAAGCACAGTTTAAACTGAAGGAAATCAGCTACACAGCTGAGTTTAAGACATAAGACAGGTGGTACGAGTTGGAGGAAAGACTGGATCAGTGGATCACAGAGCAGAGACTGGTTCAAGGTTCAAGGTTCAAGGTTTTTATTTGTCGTTACAGCCATATACACAGTATATAGTGAGACGAGACAGCGTTCCACCGAGAGCAATTGGTGATAAAAAAAGAAAAGAAAAAGTGCCTAAATGCACTGAACAGATTAAAACACACAGTGTCTATACACAAACATACCTGCATACATACTTTATCTTACATACACGCACGCACACACACACGCACACACACACACACACACACACACACACTTACTCACGCCCTCATCCTCACCCACCCATACATTATACATACATTATACATACATCCTCCACCCACATACTCAATTGTATTGTAGAACATGAGTTAAAAACACAGTAAACAAACCCTGTAAACAAAAGTGACTTTTTTGCAGAGCACTGTGGCTAGTGGTGTGGTTACACAGATTGCACAGACTGTCCTGATAAATATGATATTTCCCAGATTGCACAGACTGTCCTAATAAATATGAGGTAGATAGTGCTAGATAATGAAAGGTGATACAAAATATATATGATATGAAATATGATAAAAGAAAGTGCATAAGGTGCAGTGTGCTGGTTGGACTGGTATGTAGACTACAGTCCAATAGTCCTGGTGCTGTTTAGCAGTCTGACTGCCTGGGGGAAGAAGCTCTTGGATCAGTGGGAAGAAGCTCTTGGATCAGTGGATCACAGAGCAGAGACTGGATCAGTGGATCACAGAGCAAAGACTGGATCAGTGGATCACAGAGCAAAGACTGGATCAGTGGATCACAGAGTAGAGACTGGATCAGTGGATCACAGAGCAGAGACTGGATCACAGAGCATAGACTGGATCAGTGGATCACAGAGCAGAGACTGGATCAGTGGATCACAGAGCACAGACTGGATCAGTGGATCACAGAGCAAAGACTGGATCAGTGGATCACAGAGCAGAGACTGGATCAGTGGATCACCGAGCAGAGACTGGATCAGTGGATCACAGAGCAGGGACTGGATCAGTGGATCACAGAGCAAAGGCTGGATCAGTGGATCACTGATTATAGTATATATTTGGGTGTGTATATATCTATGTGTGTATATCTATGTGTGTATATATCTATGTGTGTATATATCTGTGTGTATATCTGTGTGTGTATATCTATGTGTGTATATCTATGTGTGTATATATCTATGTGTGTATATCTATGTGTATATATCTGTGTGTGTATATCTATGTGTGTATATATCTATGTGTGTATATATCTATGTGTGTATATCTATGTGTATATATCTATGTGTGTATATATCTGTGTGTATATCTATGTGTATATATCTATGTGTGTATATATCTATGTGTGTATATATCTATGTGTGTATATCTATGTGTATATATCTATGTGTATATATCTATGTGTGTATATATCTATGTGTGTATATATCTGTGTGTATATCTGTGTGTGTATATCTATGTGTATATATCTATGTGTGTATATATCTATGTGTGTATATCTATGTGTGTATATATCTATGTGTGTATATATCTATGTGTGTATATCTATGTGTATACATCTATGTGTGTATATATCTATGTGTGTATATATCTATGTGTGTATATATCTATGTGTGTATATCTGTGTGTATATCTATGTGTATATATCTATGTGTGTATATATCTATGTGTGTGTATCTATGTGTATATATCTATGTGTATATATCTATGTGTGTATATATCTATGTGTGTATATATCTGTGTGTATATATCTATGTGTGTATATATCTATGTGTGTATATCTATGTGTATATATCTATGTGTATATATCTATGTGTGTATATATCTATGTGTGTATATATCTGTGTGTATATATCTATGTGTGTATATATCTATGTGTGTGTATATCTATGTGTGTATATCTATGTGTATATATCTATGTGTGTATATATCTATGTGTATATCTGTGTGTGTATATCTGTGTGTGTATATATCTATGTGTGTATATCTATGTGTGTATATATCTGTGTGTATATCTGTGTGTGTATATCTGTGTGTGTATATCTGTGTGTGTATATATCTATGTGTATATATCTATGTGTGTATATCTGTGTGTGTATATCTGTGTGTGTATATATCTATGTGTGTATATCTATGTTTATATATCTATATGTGTATATATCTATGTGTATATATCTATGTGTGTATATATGTGTATATATCTATGTGTGTATATCTATGTGTGTGTATATCTATCTGAAAATACAGTAACTCACTCACTTCAATAACATCAGGAAAACTCCCTTTTAATCCCAAACAAACTGCACCATGTTTGTCCTGCTTCAAACATCCATATTCAGAAAGTCATTATACTGATGCATCTCTGTCCACGTTTGTCTGAATATAAACGTGCATGTTAGTATGTGCACGCGCACACACACACTACAACACACACAATTATCCTCTACGGTGGCTGCACACATTTCTCCATGTTTGCGCTGCTTGCGCAGAGCAAAGACTGGATCAGTGGATCACAGAGCAGAGACTGGATCAGTGGATCACAGAGCAGAGACTGGATCAGTGGATCACAGAGCAAAGACTGGATCAGTGGATCACAGAGCAGAGACTGGATCAGTGGATCACAGAGCAAAGACTGGATCAGTGGATCACAGAGCAGAGACTGGATCAGTGGATCACCGAGCAGAGACTGGATCAGTGGATCACAGAGCAGGGACTGGATCAGTGGATCACAGAGCAAAGGCTGGATCAGTGGATCACAGAGCAAAGACTGGATCAGTGGATCACTGATTATAGTATATATTTGGGTGTGTATATATCTATGTGTATATATCTATGTGTGTATATATCTATGTGTGTATATCTATGTGTGTATATATCTATGTGTGTATATATCTGTGTGTATATCTGTGTGTGTATATCTATGTGTGTATATATCTATGTGTGTATATCTATGTGTGTATATCTATGTGTATATATCTATGTGTGTATATATCTGTGTGTATATCTGTGTGTGTATATCTATGTGTGTATATATCTATGTGTGTATATATCTATGTGTGTATATCTATGTGTATATATCTATGTGTGTATATATCTGTGTGTATATCTGTGTGTGTATATCTATGTGTGTATATATCTATGTGTGTATATATCTATGTGTATATATCTATGTGTGTATATATCTGTGTGTATATCTATGTGTATATATCTATGTGTGTATATATCTATGTGTGTATATCTATGTGTATATATCTATGTGTATATATCTATGTGTGTATATATCTATGTGTGTATATATCTGTGTGTATATCTGTGTGTGTATATCTATGTGTATATATCTATGTGTGTATATATCTATGTGTGTATATATCTGTGTGTGTATATCTATGTGTATATATCTATGTGTGTATATATCTATGTGTGTATATATCTATGTGTGTATATCTATGTGTATATATCTATGTGTGTATATCTATGTGTGTATATCTATGTGTATATATCTATGTGTGTATATATCTATGTGTGTATATATCTATGTGTGTATATATCTGTGTGTATATCTGTGTGTATATATCTATGTGTGTATATATCTGTGTGTATATATCTGTGTGTATATCTATGTGTATATATCTATGTGTGTATATATCTATGTGTGTATATATCTATGTGTATATATCTATGTGTATATATCTATGTGTGTATATCTATGTGTGTATATATCTATGTGTGTATATATCTGTGTGTATATCTGTGTGTGTATATCTATGTGTGTATATATCTGTGTGTATATATCTATGTGTGTGTATATCTATGTGTGTATATCTATGTGTATATATCTATGTGTATATATCTATGTGTATATATCTATGTGTGTATATATCTATGTGTGTATATATCTATGTGTATATCTGTGTGTGTATATCTGTGTGTGTATATATCTATGTGTGTATATATCTGTGTGTATATCTGTGTGTGTATATCTGTGTGTGTATATATCTATGTGTGTATATCTATGTTTATATATCTATATGTGTATATATCTATGTGTATATATCTATGTGTGTATATATCTATGTGTGTATATCTATGTGTGTGTATATCTATCTGAAAATACAGTAACTCACTCACTTCAATAACATCAGGAAAACTCCCTTTTAATCCCAAACAAACTGCACCATGTTTGTCCTGCTTCAAACATCCATATTCAGAAAGTCATTAAACTGATGCATCTCTGTCCACGTTTGTCTGAATATAAACGTGCATGTTAGTATGTGCACGCGCACACACACACTACAACACACACAATTATCCTCTACGGTGGCTGCACACATTTCTCCATGTTTGCGCTGCTTATTAAAGAAGAAACTGCAGCTTGTTTGATGAGCATCAAACCACATTCTGCCTCTCGCCTAACGAAGTGAAGCTGAGGCCACAGTGTTTCCTCAGCTTGAATCTCAATGCTCCTCCTTCCAATCGGCGGCATCTTTAATAAAGGCTGCAGCTTGTCCTGTCTCTGGTGAGATGGTTAATAAAGCAGAGATGTTCTGCCCACATCCACAGGCTTTGGGGGGGGGTCTATTATTCAGGCAGGAAAAACAAGCAGCTTTACATACAGCAGCACTGTGGGAAGAGCCACTGAACTTTCTCCCTGTTCTTTTTTAATGTGTTTTTCTCTTCGCGGGTCTAATAGCTTCCCTGGACCCAGACAGCTTCACGTTAATTGGCTGAGGAGGCGACGCCAGGCGGTTCTGTTCAGGTCCTCTGGGCTAGAACCATTCGATATAGACCTTCACTTCCCTCTGTTTCCCTCTCCATGTTATCGCCCTTATCTCTCACTCCATTGTCTCTGTGAACCCCCCCCACCCTCACACACAGACACACACGCACCCTCCTCTCTTCTTTATTCATTGATTCCTCCATTAGGTCTCCATGTTTAGTCTCCTCTCTCTATCTGTCAGCACCATATCAATCGCGGGGGGGGGGACATGGTGAGTCCCAGCTAATTTAAAACCGGGGTTAGAAGGATTCTCCCTGAGGCCGACTCAGCAGGACCCGACATGAAGAGCCCCGGAACCTCCTCATACATCACTATACATCACTGTACATCACTGTACATCACTATACATCACTGTACATCACTGTACATCACTATGCATCACTATACATCACTGTACATCACTATGCATCACTATGCATCACTATGCATCACTATGCATCACTATGCATCACTATACATCACTGTACATCACTATGCATCACTATGCATCACTATGCATCACTGTGCATCACTATGCATCACTATGCATCACTATGCATCACTATGCATCACTATGCATCACTATGCATCACTATGCATCACTATGCATCACTATGCATCACTGTACATCACTATGCATCACTATGCATCACTATGCATCACTATGCATCACTGTACATCACTATGCATCACTATACCTCACTATACATCACTATGCATCACTATGCATCACTATGCATCACTATACATCACTATGCATCACTATGCATCACTATACATCACTATACATCACTATACATCACTGTACATCACTATGCATCACTATACATCACTATGCATCACTATGCATCACTATACATCACTATACATCACTGTACATCACTATGCATCACTATGCATCACTATACATCACTGTACATCACTATACATCACTATACATCACTATGCATCACAGTCCATCAAACTTACAGCCCATCATAAACTATACCATACATTACATTACAAATTATATAATATGTTATAAACTATACTGTACTACTCATAATATAAACTGTACATTATGTTGTAATCTAATTACATTATATACTGAACAATAGTATACTCAGAGCAGTGTGTGGAACATGAAAAAATCACCTATTTCCATCCATCTACTTTCTACAGGAACTGGACTATATATATATATATATATATATATATATATATATATATATATATATATATATATATATATATATATATATATATATATATATATATATATATATATATATATATATATATATTCTTCTTACAAAGGGCTGGCTGGTGTGTTCGTGGTGTGAGGTCCTCTGATTCTTCAACATGTTCTATGTAAAGCTCCTTCTTGTGATTCCGTACTGTTTCGTGTGTTTCCTGTGTACATGTGTCATTTGGATCGGTTTCCCTGTGCGTTTCTATTAAAGAATCCTGCTTCATTCGCTTTGTCCAGACTCAGTTTCAGTTGGTTTGATCTCTAGAAACCAGTTTGACGGAACGTGCCAGGTATGGAACACGGGTCAATTTACTGATTTGTGGCCTTTTGTCACATTAGCAGCTTTGAAAGTGGAAGGTAAAGAGGTTTTCCTGCTTAACAGACAATTTACAACACTGAGAAACCTCTGTGATTCTGTGTGTGGGTCGATAAAGTTAAGTTCAACAGCAGGACGACGGTTTAAAATATTAAAAAAAAAAAACATTTGTATATTTGTAAAAATAATGGTACAAATGGACTTTTAAATAACAAGTTGATGTACATTTATTTATTTCTCATCTTGTCAAACATGCCTTCAGATGCATGAATAAAAGTTAAAACAAATGTTATTCACCAAGTTTAACAGCTGTTAAATTAATTGGATCTTCTGTGTATTTACTAGTCAGTTTAATAGTCAGGTGCAAAAACAAAAAGAGGAAAAGACGACACTCAACCAAACCTCAAACTGTGGAAATACGATGTGTGTTTCATGTATTTACAAGCTTGACATAAATCACACACATCATTCATCATGTAGACTTTTCTTCTTCTTTTCATAGACGCAAACTTTTCCACCTCAATCAAACTTTTTGTGATACACTGACTTTTAATTTCCATCATCATCACTCAGATTCTGTTAGAATTGAAATCACAGGCAGACAGGAAGATTCTCGCTGTGGTAATTCTTTATGTCTGCTTCACAGCTTTTTTTTTTTAATGTCTCCTAAGATAAATTGAGAGGAGCTGACAGCCCATTCGGCTTAAAACAAACGATTATTATAAATACGTCAGCTGGTGTGAGTGGAGCAGAGTGATCCAGCCCATCTATTCTGAAGCCGCGGTGTTTAGTTCAGTCACAGAGACAGATATCGATCAGAGGTTCCCTGAACGCACCACTAACAAGCTCAGCCCCCCCCCCCCACCGCTACCATTCATCCTCAGAAACGTTCTCTGGCAAATGTGTGGTTTAGTGTCACAATCAATGAAAACACAGCAGCGCTGGTGGAGAGTCTCACACACACACACACACACACACACACACACAATCGTTTTTTGGAGAGGCAATAGAGAGCCGAGTGTATCGGGGTCTAATCAAATAAACTAACACAGAGCCGTGGAGTATTGACCAGAATTTCAAGGCGAAATCAAGCTGTGTTCTTCCCTTGTTCGTTCAAAGCCTCCGAAAAAAAAATAGATAGAAGCTGCTGATGAACAGGGAGAAGAGGATTTATTTATTCAGGACAAAGTGAAGAGGTTTTCTGTCTCTATTTACTTCCACTGGACAATGTCAAAACTGTCATGTTGCTAACCCTGAAATCCAGATAGTTTAACTCTTAAACAGGTTTAAAAACGTAAAAACACATGTTAACTGGTTTCTTTATTCTTCTACAATAGTAACTGATGATCTTTGACTGTTGTTCTGGACAAAAACATTTGCACCATTCCATGCATCAAATAACCCTTCCACTATTCTATTTGAAATTATTCCCCTTCATTCTTCTATTTTTTGCACATACTTGGAGAAACAGTAGTTTAGTTGCAGCGTATTGAAGTTCACCAGTTCTTGTACGTGAGACAATGATAAAACTGTTGTTTCAACCATAAAAACTGGTAGAGTTTAACTTACATCTCAACAAACATGATTAGTCGCTGACTCATTCACTTTATGTAATGCAGCATGTGTCGTTTTTCACTTTAGTATTTGACTTTTTTCTTATATGTCATGTCTGATGTAGCACTCACCTGTGTGTGTGGCTAAGGTTCCTATTGGCTCAGCCCCCTCCTCACCTGTGTCTGTGTTCCAGGTTTCTGTTGGCTCCGCCCACTCCTCACCTGTGTTTGTGGTTTGGGTTCCTATTGGCTCCGCCCCCTCCTCACCTGTGTCTGTGGTTTGGGTTCCTATTGGCTCCGCCCCCTCCTCACCTGTGTCTGTGGTTCAGGTTCCTATTGGCTCCGCCCCCTCCTCACCTGTGTCTAATCACTTCCAATCAGTCCTGCAGTGTTGGGAAAGTTCATTTTCTACATGAACTTATGTTGCTGTGAGAAATTATTTGTGAAAATTATATTCACAGTCCATAAAGAACCAGAGACATTAATTATTTAACCAGTTTAACACTGATCCTGATGATCTTTGGGTTGTGGACAAAAAAAGACATTTTAGGTTCACCATTCAGCTTTGACAAACACTGATCAACATTTTACAACATTTAATGAACCGAACGATTAACGTATTGCCATGGTAACGCGGAGGCATCTAGGATGACGGACCACTAATTAGCTGCTGTCTGCCTCTCAGGAAGGGAGGGGCTGGGGGTGTCCATTCCTCCGAATGAGAGCACTGGAGACAAAGCCTGCTGGACGCCGCTCACTCCCAGCTCCACAAGAACGCTCCACGATGCTCGATGACGCTCCACGATGCTCCATGACGCTCCATGATGCTCCATGATGCTCCATGACGCTCCATGACGCTCCACGACGCTCCACAATGCTCCACGATGCTCCACGATGCTCCACGATGCTCCATGACGCTCCATGACGCTCCATGATGCTCCATGACGCTCCATGACGCTCCACGACCGTCCACGACGCTCCACGATGCTCCACGACGCTCCACGACGCTCCACGAAGCTCCACGATGCTCCACGATGCTCCATGATGCTCCACGATGCTCCATGACGCTCCATGACGCTCCATGATGCTCCATGATGCTCCATGACGCTCCATGATGCCCCAAGATGCTCCATGATGCTCCATGACGCTCCACGATGCTCCACGATGCTCCATGATGCTCCACGATGCTCCATGACGCTCCATGACGCTCCATGATGCTCCATGATGCTCCATGACGCTCCATGATGCCCCAAGATGCTCCATGACGCTCCATGAGGCTCCATGATGCTCCATGATGCTCCACGATGCTCCACGATGCTCCACGATGCTCCACACACCTCAAACCTTCCATCTCCCCAAAGACCTCACTCCTTCTTGTTTTTCAACATGTGCCATTCTCCTATTTTCCCTTCAGGTTTTGTTTCTCTAGCTCCGGCTGCTCTCACCCAACAACAACAACAACAACAACAACACACTCCTGTAGAGTTGGAGGGCTGTTCCCCTAAGACTTTAACACACACACACACACACTAAAGTACTTACCTGCCAGGTACTGGGGACAGTTCCACCATAAATTGTCCCATTCTGGCTCCATGGTGGCGAGCCCACAGCTTCTGTAGAGGAGGATTTAATGAGGCCTGGACACCAGGTGATCAGCTGCTCAGGTTAAGAAGCTCAGAGGAGGAACGTTGACAGTTCACAGTCCTACAAACCACCGATGTGGACTTCTTCTGGTGCTTTGTTTCATGAGCTGTGGCTGTTTGAGTCCAGTGTTCACGTTGTAGGATGTAATAAAATATTACTGTCATACAGTATACTATAGCATCCATATACACACCATTAATACAATGAGAAAATTGTTAAAAGACAAAAAAAGCAAAACAATTATACAACCAGATTTTAAATGACAAGAAACCAAACAAAATGTTCATTTTCAGAGACCTGATGAATGCTTCTTAGACTTTTTTCAGCAGAAGAAACGCTGCCACATTTCCCTGGTGCAGCCTTCTGGTGAATCCTCTGCGGGTTCTGCCTGTACGAGCCGTGTCTTTGTGGGTTGTGTAACGTTGGGTTTCATTAAAGAATCCTCTCATTAAAAGCTTCCCTCCAGTCACTAATCAAAGCGCCGCTGATATCTGGGAATTAGCTCGCCAAACGCTCTCCCTGCTGCATGTCTGTGCTTCTCACGCTTCCTCCTCCTTCTCGTGCTCTCTCCTCTCCATCGCTCCAGCATGGCCGTGAGGTGGATCTGTTTTCCTCTGTGGTGAATTAACCGAGCGGAGGCGTCCAGAGGTCAGCAGCGAGCGCGGCTCCACCGACCAGTCGCAGGGTCGGCGGCTTCCACGCGGTTTTATGTGTTTTACACCGACGTTATTAACCTTAAGTGGACTGGGTCGGCCGTGGGGGGGCAGCGGTTGATCTGAGAGGCGACGTGTTTGGGCTCATTAGTTCTGTTGAAATGTTATTGCTGCACTGGTAATCTCATCTGTTACCATCACAACTCAGTGGGATTATAGAACTGCAGAACACAGTGGATGAGATATTACTCACATGTAGAGGAGCGATTGTTTTATTACCTAAAATGGCCTAAATAATAGATATATTAAAATACGCAGCATAAGTAAAAGCTGTAAACGTGTTCTCAGGACAGTTTGATGCTGAGTCAATGTGACTCCATCAGCTCCAACAGGAATTTAAAATTTTACATATTGTTGACGAATGGAAACAAATCTATTTAGCATATTTTATAATAAAAACTTACAACATCAAAATTCAATTAAATAATTAAAAACAAATTATTTACCTCAGATTATGAGTTAAAACTTTTATCTGGTAAAGTTTTTCCAAACTTCATAATAAAAGTCAACCTCTGGTTGTGAGACAATGATGTTCACATGTTAAATGTCCATGAGCTGAAGGGACTGGTCATGTGACCTCATACACTGTATGTCCTTCAAAATAAAAGCCTTCTTCTCACACCTAACTGTAAAAACATGGATTTTATATCACAGCTGTTGTGAAAATTAAGATAAAGTAGTTTGAAATGTTAAATGTGTAAAGTAAACCTGTTGAAGTTTATGTTGCTGAATAAATAAGTGAAGAACATGGTTTTTGTAGTTCTTGTGTATAATATAAATGTACTAATATTATTTGGTTGAATCTCTGTAGAAGCTCATTATAATGTACATATTATAATGTACATATTATAATGTACATATTATAATGTACATATTATAATGTGCATATTATAATGTACATATTATAATGTGCATATTATAATGTGCATATTATAATGTACATATTATAATGTACATATTATAATGTGCATATTTTAATGAGCATAATGAACATAATGTCCTTCTTTCTCATTTCACATCAGATATTCAGGATTCAGGTTTGACCACAGCAGAACATGGACAGTGAAAGTCGCTGCGTCCTGAAGCTGGATTCACTCAGACAATAAAACAAATAATATAAAGTAACATATAAACAAACACAATAGAACGACGCCTGTGGATTTACTGTGTGAACAGGAACAGAAACAGAAATGTGATGTTAGACAGCGTGAACAAACATCATAAACTGCACAACTCCACCTCATCGGAGTTAGATTCACTTCATTGATCTCAAAGGGAATAGCAGCTGACGGGGAAACAGAAGAACGCCACGAGGACGGTAAATAACCGTGAGAAAAAAACAACAAACACGTACAATGAAAAACACAAATCTGTAAAGGAAACATCAGGGATGTGATTTTCTGCTGAGGAATGGGAGATTATTAAAAACACAGAAGGGAAGCAAAACATCTGGAATGCAGAGTTTGATGATTTAATCGATATAGATAGTGTTGATTTTGATGATAATTACTTATTTTTCATAATCTATGTTAATGAGGACCAGAAGGTAAAGTTCACGAGGTCACATGACCTCGTAATGTTTACTCACTTGGTTCAAGGTGAGGATATTTAACCCTCTATGGCAGGGTGGGCAATCCTGGTCCTGGAGGGCGGTGTGGCTGCAGGTTTTTGTTCCAACCAGGCAGTAACACACCTGGTTCTACTAATGAAGAAGGGTTCTAGTGCTTAATTAGTAGAACCAGGTGTGTTACTGCCAAAAACCTGCAGCCACACCGCCCTCCAGGACCAGGATTGTCCACCCCTGGTCTATGGCAAAAATGACTTTATACTAAAAAGCTGTGATATAAAATCTATGTTTTTAGCTTCAGCTCATGAACATTTAACACGTGAACATCATTGTCTCACAACCAAAGGTTGACTTTTATTCTGAAGTTTGGAAAATGTTCCCAAATAAAAAAGTTCACTTTACATTTAGTAACAATATGTAAATATGTAAAGTTGTAGTTCAACAACCTAATGAAGTCACATTGACTCACATAGCATCAAACTATTCTGTGTATATATATATACAGTATATATATATATATATATATATATATATATATGTGTGTGTGTGTGTGTGTGTGTGTGTGTGTGTGAGTGTGTATCTCACTATTTTCAATACACAATACAATATTTTCCTTATTAACATTTTAAAAGATGTTTTTTACACACAGGTCTGTCAAACAGAAAAAGCAGAAATCGTGGATTTTGCACAAATGTCGTTGTGCAGCAGCTCCTGTGGCTGCTCCTTTTCATGCTTTATCTCCATCGATCGTCTGCCGCCGTCTGACCTTTCTTGTTGTATTCAACATATTTTTAAAGAATTCCAGCGGAATGTGTGTGCTCGCTTGGTGCCGTCGGGCCCTTCGCCAGCAGCCTGTCCACAGCGTGTTTATGTACGTCGGCTTCACCAGGGATGGAGTGGCATCAACAGGAGATTCAGCTGATCTCTGGGTCACTGACAAACCATGTTTGGTAGGATGAGAAACTCAGAAAACCCATAAACCACAGAAGCCTAAAAAACACAACACATGCTATTAACTAGTTTAATGTTCTATATTGATTAAATATATCAAAACATTAACAATTTCCATCACAAATTCCGACAAAATCCAGATTTTTGTAGATAAAAATGGTACAGATGATTTGACACTAACCATTGCATCATTTTTTTAAATTTTTTACTCATAATAATAATAATAATTTTGTGTGTGATTTTATTTCCCAAGGAAACGGAGGGGTTTTATTTTGAAAAGCCAACATGAGCAGATTTTCTCTGTTCATAAATACAGGTTATAAGCCGTTGGGTTGATTGATGGACACTATTTTTCTGACCTGAACTCATAAAGGGACAAAGCTGTTAAGGGTCACATCACGTTGTTGTTTGTCTGTTTCTTTCTCTGCGTGACTCTGTGTCGAAGCTACAAACGTTTTCTGCTTCACACTCTTCTGTCGACTAATTGCGTCAAAGCTTCTCTGAGCCTGTTTGTCCAGGAAAAAGCATCAGAAACAGCCTGAGCCAGATACCATCTATCCAGCATCGAGGAACCAGACAAGTGTGACGGTGACATTTGTTTGTCTGCAATAACAAACACGGCCTGACGGGGGGTACGAACCCCACGTGGCCCCCCCACGCCGCGACATGAAATGAACCTCAGTTTGCCTGAGATAGCGAGAGATGGACGTTAGGTGGCTGAGGACGGAGTGACGGGCAGAGATAAAACCAGACAGATAAACACAGAATATCAGAGGCAGCTCCTTCACGCCAGGCGGGAACGCCGCTTCACGCTTTGTTTCCGTGCATCTTTCATCCAGTGGAGAGACGTGATTTATGGATTTATGGGATAGAAACAGGGTGGAAGTCCTGCCTGTACCAGCAGAACACAGCAAACCTGATCAGCGTTTTCCACCAAGAGAAATAAAAGCATGGTTTAAAACCAGGTGGAAAATGTTGATCAGTGTTTCTGAAGCTGCAGATTGAAGCTAAAATATCTTTTTTTGTCCACAACCCAAAGATCATCAGTTTACTATTATAGAAGAATAAAGAAACCAGGAAATAATCAGAGAACAGAAGCTGAACCAGAGAATCTGGACATTTTCTCCTTTAAAACTCAAATTCATAAATATATTATTAGTGTAGTTTCAGATTAATGTGACAATAAATCAATTAACCCTTTATTTCATAGTGTCTCTATATGGTCACAGTGACTCCTAAAACGCTATGACCTAAAGTGTTTCACAGTTGGGTGTGAAAAGGAGGCTTTTATTTTGAAGGACATACAGTGTATAAGGTCACATGACCAGTCCCTTCAGCTCATCACAAACAAAGGTTGATTTTTATTCAGGATTCTGGATTTATTTATTTATTTAATGGTTTTATCAATTCCATTTTATTATTTTTTTCAGAATTTTGGAAAATTTCCCAAATAAAAAATGAAACTCACTAACTGGGGTAAGTAAACTTTACTTTTTTTTTATTATTTATTTATTTTATTCCGTATTGATGTTATAATTTTATATCCTAATATTCTAAAATAGATTTATTTCCTGTCCTGATCATATGTTTACAGCTTTTTATTCTACTGTTTAACTTAATAGATCCGTTATTTAGGCCGTGTTAAGTGATTCAAACATTGTCACCATGTTGGATCCTTCATGCAGCAGAAGGTTAATGGGCTGATGTCATGGTCCAGAACCAGAACAGAACCCCTGGTCCAGCTCAGTGTGTTGGTGACTCCAGCTGAAGCTTATCTGTCAGGAACACATCACTGTCTGCAAAAGATGCAAGACGAATATTTTCAGGTACGGAGATAAAATACAATGATAAAAATATCAATACCTCATCATCTACAGCAGAAAATAACTCTGCAAGTAAAATAAATACATGGACTCCTGAGTCACAACATTTCTATTAGTTAATAAAATACTGAGTAAAGTTTGAGAAGAACTACCTGCACATTTAAAGAGTTATGGTGCATTAAGAACGTTCTTTTCTAAATTAAAGCTGCAATTAACAACTATTCTGATTCTTCTGAGTTCATCAAATGGTGTAAAATGTTGATGAAGATTGAAGCTAAAATGTCTTTTTTTGTCCACAACCCAAAGATCATCAGTTTACTGTTATAGAAGAATAAAGAAACCAGGAAATAACCAGAGAACAGAAGCTGAACCAGAGAATGACTGGTTGAGAATTGACTCCAACCCATTGATCGATTATTAATTCAGTTGGAACGGTTTGTGTCCTGTGACATTGTGAACATGGAGGATGCTGAACACATTGACATTATGTCTCTACCTGGTTTGGTGAAGTTGTTTCTGGGTGTAAGTGATGAGGAGTGGCAGCGTCTGAGTGAGTTATCGCCTGATGCTGAATATTTATGAACAGGAGGAAAAGGGAAAGTTCAGAGTCTCAGTGTGAAGACGGATGGAAGCAGGAGCAAACGTGAAGGGACAGAGTGTCTCCTGGGACGGATAAAGACAGCGTCAAGTCAGCGATTACGGCCTGATAACGAATGAAACACCACGGGATTCAATCAACGAGAGGAACAGAGGAACACACCAAACCAGAGCTGCAGCGACGCGTAAAACACTGGATGTTAGAGAAGAATACATAATATAAGAATAATAAATACAGGTTATAATGAATAAATACAGGTTATAATAAATAAATACAGGTTATAATGAATAAATACAGGTTATAATGAATAAATACAGGTTATAATAAATAAATACAGGTTATAATGAATAAATACAGGTTATAATGAATAAATACAGGTTATAATAAATAAATACAGGTTATAATAAATAAATACAGGTTATAATAAATAAATACAGGTTATAATGAATAAATACAGGTTATAATGAATAAATACAGGTTATAATAAATAAATACAGGTTATAATGAATAAATACAGGTTATAATAAATAAATACAGGTTATAATGAATAAATACAGGTTATAATGAATAAATACAGGTTATAATAAATAAATACAGGTTATAATAAATAAATACAGGTTATAGTAAATAAATACAGGTTATAATGAATAAATACAGGTTATAATGAATAAATACAGGTTATAGTAAATAAATACAGGTTATAATAAATAAATACAGGTTATAGTAAATAAATACAGGTTATAATGAATAAATACAGGTGATAATGAATAAATACAGGTTATAATAAATAAATACAGGTTATAATAAATAAATACAGGTTATAATAAATAAATACATGTTAAAATGAATAAATACAGGTTATAATGAATAAATACAGGTTATAGTAAATAAATACAGGTTATAATGAATAAATACAGGTTATAATAAATAAATACAGGTTATAATGAATAAATACAGGTTATAATGAATAAATACAGGTTATAATGAATAAATACAGGTTATAATGAATAAATACAGGTTATAATGAATAAATACAGGTTATAATAAATAAATACAGGTTATAGTAAATAAATACAGGTTATAATGAATAAATACAGGTTATAATGAATAAATACAGGTTATAATGAATAAATACAGGTTATAATGAATAAATACAGGTTATAATAAATAAATACAGGTTATAATGAATAAATACAGGTTATAATGAATAAATACAGGTTATAATGAATAAATACAGGTTATAGTAAATAAATACAGGTTATAGTAAATAAATACAGGTTATAATAAATAAATACAGGTTATAATAAATAAATACAGGTTATAATAAATAAATACAGGTTAAAATGAATAAATACAGGTTATAGTAAATAAATACAGGTTATAGTAAATAAATACAGGTTATTATAAATAAATACAGGTTATAGTAAATAAATACAGGTTATAATGAATAAATACAGGTTATAATGAATAAATACAGGTTATAGTAAATAAATACAGGTTATAATAAATAAATACAGGTTATAATAAATAAATACAGGTTATAATGAATAAATACAGGTTATAATGAATAAATACAGGTTATAGTAAATAAATACAGGTTATAATGAATAAATACAGGTTATAATGAATAAATACAGGTTATAATAAATAAATACAGGTTATAATAAATAAATACAGGTTATAATAAATAAATACAGGTTATAATGAATAAATACAGGTTATAATGAATAAATACAGGTTATAGTAAATAAATACAGGTTATAATGAATAAATACAGGTTATAATGAATAAATACAGGTTATAATAAATAAATACAGGTTATAATAAATAAATACAGGTTATAATGAATAAATACAGGTTATAATAAATAAATACAGGTTATAATGAATAAATACAGGTTATAATGAATAAATACAGGTTATAATGAATAAATACAGGTTATAATAAATAAATACAGGTTATAATGAATAAATACAGGTTATAATGAATAAATACAGGTTATAATGAATAAATACAGGTTATAATGAATAAATACAGGTTATAATGAATAAATACAGGTTATAATGAATAAATACAGGTTATAGTAAATAAATACAGGTTATAATGAATAAATACAGGTTATAGTAAATAAATACAGGTTATAATGAATAAATACAGGTTATAATGAATAAATACAGGTTATAATGAATAAATACAGGTTATAGTAAATAAATACAGGTTATAATGAATAAATACAGGTTATAGTAAATAAATACAGGTTATAATGAATAAATACAGGTTATAATGAATAAATACAGGTTATAATGAATAAATACAGGTTATAATGAATAAATACAGGTTATAGTAAATAAATACAGGTTATAATGAATAAATACAGGTTATAGTAAATAAATACAGGTTATAGTAAATAAATACAGGTTATAATGAATAAATACAGGTTATAATGAATAAATACAGGTTATAATGAATAAATACAGGTTATAGTAAATAAATACAGGTTATAATGAATAAATACAGGTTATAATGAATAAATACAGGTTATAATGAATAAATACAGGTTATAATGAATAAATACAGGTTATAGTAAATAAATACAGGTTATAATAAATAAATACAGGTTATAATAAATAAATACAGGTTATAATGAATAAATACAGGTTATAATAAATGATTATTATATATTATAATGATAATACAATGGTTGCGCTGCTGTATGTTCATAATAAACAGCAGGAATTTGTTTAATGAAAACAGTATGAGGTGAATAAATTAAATGAACCCTGTACATTATAAGCTGTTAACAAAATATACAGAAAGAACAAGACTGTACAAGAATATTGTAATGCAGTGTTTCCATACAGAAACAGTTACTTTAGGAGGCTTTTATTATGAAGGGCATTCAATTTATGAGGTCACATGACCAGTCCCTTTACATTAAACGGTGAACATCATTGTCTTTTATTCAGAATTATTTTAAAGTTTTAAACGAGGAAAAGTGTAAACTTCACAGACCACACACACACACACACACACACACACACACACACACACACACACACACACACACACACACACAGTAAATGGGAGCAGCTCCTCTGGCAGCATCTGGACAATAGCGTCCCAGAGGGTCCGAGGCCCGGCTCCTGGTCCAGAACCACATCAGTCAGACAACTGGGGCCAAGCCTCAGAACCCGGACACAGCGACACAGATACACAAGTAGGTGGGGGGGGGGGGGGCGGGGGGGGGGGGGGGGGGGGGGGGGGGGGGGGGGGGAAGAGACAGGGGGGGGGGGGGTCAAGATTAAAATCTGTGTTTGTAAACAACTAGAGGAGGACAGACAGGAAGAGGACAGACAGGAAGAGGACAGACAGTCAGAGGACAGACAGGTGGAGGAGGACAGACAGGAAGAGGACAGACAGGTAGAGGACAGACAGGTAGAGGACAGACAGGTAGAGGAGGACAGACAGGAAGAGGACAGACAGGTAGAGGAGGACAGACAGGTAGAGGAGGACAGACAGGAAGAGGACAGACAGGAAGAGGACAGACAGGTAGAGGACAGACAGATAGACACCTGTGTCTGTGTTGCAGGTTGCTGTTGGCTCCGCCCCCTCCTCACCTGTGTCTGTGTTGCAGGTTGCTGTTGGCTCCGCCCCCTCCTCACCTGTGTCTAATCACTCCCATCAGTCCTGCAGTGTTTTAGGTTGAATCTTCAGCTTTGAGAAACACTGATCAACATTTGACGCCATTTATTGAACCAATAGATGAACTAATCAATAGATTGACCATCCAAACAGCTCGCAGAGTTTATTATAGCAAAGTTTTCCAGCTTTCTGCCTCCTTAGAGATCATTTTTGTGTTTTGCTTGTATTCTTCTGTCCTCTCTTCAGGTGTTGAGCTTCTCCAGCGTTTGTAAGCTGCAGCAGAGAGAACCAGTCAAACTGCCCTTTGTCAAATCCCAGTGTTCACAGGTATTTTTAATGAAGGTCAACAATGTACAAGCTGTGGCCTAGAATATTAAACTTCCTGTTGCATGGGTAAAAATAACTGCTATGAAAATTATAATAATGCAAATCAATACAAATCCAACTATGGAACTCATGGAAAATCCCAATAAGGTATAAGTTTATATTTTTAAAGAATAACAGGGTGAACAGTAAAGAAGTCACAATATTTTATCTTTAATCTTGAATTATATTATGAGGATGTTTAAGCTGACTGCAGCTATAATAGTCACACTGTCCTTATGATGCACATTCACCTGTGTTGATATTATCATTGTTTTATCTCCTGTGTCGTTTTACTTCAACAACTTTTACAGCGAGAAATTACTCGTAAATAGTGAGAAATTGTTGTAGTTAAGTTTTTAACGTTTATGTTTTCTCTCCTGTTAATATAGTACATTTACAATCAGATGTTCAAGTGGTTTTTAATGTGTTTTTACTATTCTTGAGTCAGTTTTATTGATTAAGTAGTTGTACTTTTACTTGGGTAGAACTTTGAGTACTTTTACTACCTGGATGATACAATACACAGAAGTGAAGATGCTGTGATGGTGGAGTGGATGTTTTTCATCATTTCATTCTCTGTGCTTCATCTTTTTCATCTTTTCAGTTGTAGTGGAGTCAAACGTGCATCTGAATCCCTCCATTAACATTCAGCTGATTCCCTCCACTCTGGTCATTAGACGTCAGTTCTCTTAATAAGTGTGAGTTGTGTGAGGTAATTCAGGACCAGGCCAGCAGGCCAGGCTGAGGGGAAATGGAAATATTAAATATAGATGGCTGTTGCTGACAGCGAGTGGAGGAGAAATCATTTCTCCGAGCACGGAACACCTACATGCCCCCTATTATCAGGAGGCCCCACGTCAGGCTGTCAGGGCTGGGGGGCTGCTATCTGTGAAACGTGTTAAGTACATGTTGATCCGTGTTCGCCTTCACAGCTCGGCTCAGTTTCAGCGTCTCAAAGCCTCAAAGCTCGATCTCACCAGCTTCCTGCCTCCAAGGTAAAGAAAACTGAGCATCTGCAGCTTATTAATGCAAGAAATCAGCAGCATGGAGGGGGGGTCAGGCTGTGGCACGTTACCGTTGCAGGATTCTATCTATCTATGCTATCAACTATATTCTAGGTGGATTTATTATTATTATTTTTAAAGATAAACACTTCATTATTCTTTTTCAGTTACACCCTTTGACATTTTGTGCCAAAAATAATACAAAATCATGATATTTGTCAAAATAAATGGTACATATGTTCTTTTAATGACAATAAGCCAACCTGAACACTAAATGCACATTTACAGACCTGATGAATGATTCTTCAAACTGTATTTCATACGTTATTTGGCTGCATTGTGTAAATATGGAGCAAAGCATCTTCAGACCAGTGGAGCAGTAAAATCGCTCCTCTCTATATAGAACAGGAATCTACAACCAGCTCCCTGCACAGACACAACATTTTAAATAGACCTCCTCCCAGTCCCATGTATTGGACACAGGCTGTAATTTGCTTGTGCTGCTGTGATGTGCTGTTCTCATAAACCTGGGATTTGAAAAGACATTTGCACTCAACACGTAATCCAGCACTTGACGAGAAGCTTTCGATTTAGTCTCATTTACTGTTCAGGACATGAATCACAGCGCGAGGCACTTACCCTCCGCTTAGAGATGGAGCCATTATTATGCCAGTGGTTGTAGTGTCGTCCTTTGTATCACACACACACACACACACACACACACAGAAAAACCTTCTTATTACACCTGTATGAAATATAAATGTTGAGGTGCAGCGGGAGGCACGAAGCAGGTGGAGATTCAACCTCATGGTGAGAAAAAAGAAACAGAAGCCTGAAATAAAAATGAACCTACACTGATGAAATATTACTTAGACATGGTAAAAATGTTTTAGATGTTTTATTACTTAAAATACGTATTAAAAATATAAGAGAAAACGTATAACCATAGTGTCACAGTTTGATGCTATGTAAGTTAATGAGAATTTTACATATTTCTATATTGTTGGTACATGGAAACAAATCTGTTTTAGAATATTTGAAAGAAATATCCTGATAAAAAATAGAATTTTAATGTAAAACAAAAAATGAGTTTACTAGTTTTTTACCACTTTTTTACCTGCAACCAAATCTACCCTTCTGGGTATCAATAAAGTCACCTTACCTTACTTACTCAACCCAGATAGTGAGAATTTTTATTTGGTGAAATTTTCCAGATTTCAGAATAAAAGTCAACCTCTGGTTGTGAGACAATGATGTTCACATGTTAAATGTCCATGAGCTGAAGGGACTGGTCATGTGACCTCATACACTGTATGTCCTTCAAAATAAAAGCCCCCTTTTACCCCCTAACTGTAAAAACATAGATTTTATATCACAGCTTTTGAATATAAAGTAATTGCTGCCATGGAATCGAGGATAAAATGTTTTAATTCAGCCAAGTGAAGAGTTATGAAACAATAATTTACATAAACAAACATAATCAGGATTTGGGAACAGTGATGGTTTAATTTATTTCACCACTCGACTAAAGCTGCTTGTGCAGCGTCTCGTTTTCAGAGAAGTTTAATTTGCTCCGTGACCTTCGTTTAATGTGGAATTCAGTCCCGACATTAATAAAACACTGAGTGAATTATGTTGAATTATCGTCTCCCATCAGCAGGTTGTTTCTCTCTTCTTACATGTTTGGTCAACAATCATTTTGCTTTTAAGAAAATGAGATCAACATTTTACGAATTTAGTAATAAAAATAATAATAAACAAAATGAAAAAACCCAAAAAATGAAAACTGCTGAGGCTGTGACTAATGTAGATCTGAAATAAAGAAAATGTCCCAACAACAAGGTATTTCACATAATATATTAACATTTAAATACATGAACACAATGGTACAGTGAGTGTACGTTCATGGTGATTATCAGCATCAGTCTGTGGAGACGCTCCATGGGGTCAACGTGTGTTCAGGTGATGGTGATAACTGGTTCCTGCTGATTCAGACGCTGCTTCACCTCCAATCAGCTGCAAAATAATCAGATCTTTATGTTAGTTCCTCCCAGCAGAGACTGAAGCCACTTTTCTGTTTCTGTTTCTGTTTCTGTTTCTGTTCTGGTCAAATTCTGAGCTTTCTGCAGTTCCAACCATGTTTAACCGTGTTAACCTTTTATTCTTTAGTGTCAGCTCCACGTTAATGTTGTCCTCTCAGTCTCTTTCTTATTTCACCCAAAGTTCATTGAGATATTCAGTCATTCAAATAATACGATTATTTCTGGACTTGATTTTTACAACTGGGCAGTAAAACATCGATTTTATATTCCTGCTAAAAACATAAAGATATTTTTTAATTCCAGTGGTTTGAACATGCTTTGAGCCACATTTACTGGATATGTTTGTTTTTTTGTTCATTTGTTGTAGAATGTTGAGCATTGGGTCAGTGAAAAATCGTGTTTAACACAATGAGAAAGTTTTTAAAGTCCAGTTTTAAGAATCATTCATCAGGTCTATAAATGTACATTTAGTGTTCATGTTGGTTTATTGTCATCTAAAAGAAGTTTGTACCATTTATTTTTACAAACATCTGGATTTTTTTGCTATTTTTAAACACAATGTCAAATGGTGTAAATTTTATATATTTTTAATCCACCTAGAATAAATTATATTGTCCTGTATAAAACATATGTTTTATTATTTGCTCCAATTAACACAACATAGGATATAGTGATTGACAGCTGTGATTGACGGCTGTGATTGACAGCTGTGATTGACGCCTGTGATTGACAGCTGTGATTGACGCCTGTGATTGACGGATGTGATTGACAGCTGTGATTGACGCCTGTGATTGACGGATGTGATTGACAGCTGTGATTGACAGCTGTGATTGACAGCTGTGATTGACAGCCGTGATTGATGGATGTGATTGACAGCTGTGATTGACAGCTCACTCACCTGCTGATTTTCAAATGTGCTTGTAATTCATTTAGATTGCAAACATGAATACTGTAATCGTCATGGTGATCCAGAGCTGGAACACTGGAACTAAAGAGCTGCTGCAGGACAGTGGTGGATGGGTTCAACTTTTTATTTAAGTAAATATATTATATATAAAGAAATACTTCAGCTAGGACTAAAACACGGGTCTGCTGCTTATGAGGCAAGAACACTACCCCCTACACCACAGAGAACACCTACAGGACTTTAAGTTTTAATCAGAATAATAGAATAATCATGTTTTAACTCTCCAAATGAAAATCCAAAAATGATAGAAATATCCATCCAATAAAGGACCCCCCCATCATAATCATACCATGTACAAACTTTGTCTGAGTTTGATCCAACAAACATTCAGAGAGAAATGGCTGACAGATCCTTGATTTAAAGAAATATAAATGAGTTATTTCAGATAACTCATTTATATGAGGATACAGGCTACAATGCCTTTATTTTAGGACTTGACTGGTTTTGCTGTAATAAAAAGCAGAAATTCTCTTCATTGGTTCCTGAATGAAAAACTCAGACAGAGAAGAAAGCAGCGGCTTCATAAACATGTGATCTGTACAAGCCGCTCCGTACTGGAACCGGTCTTTGGTGGATTCCTTTGAACACGAGTGCTCCCACCGCCGTTTCTCCATATTAACGCCTCCATCCAGCTGTGAGAAGCTAACCTGCTTCAGATGGAGATCAAGAGCTCCTGGATTCTGTTGCTTTCCTCTTGCATCACATCCTGTGCCATGAAAGCCAGTTATGATCCAGAGAAGCTGCTGGATGCTACTGTCTTTTTCATTTAAGTCTCTGTCCTCCATTAGAAAAGTCCTCATAATCACATCTATCACTCCATTATGATTTTAGATTTCATCATCATCACAGTCCAAGATCAGGATAAACCTCAGAGAACAGACACTAACTGACAGCCGGCCACATTACTATTATTAACTTTATTATTAGAGTTAATATATCAACTGGTACAGTGTGGCACCATAATTCACCAGAAGTATTAATAAACAATATTTTCATGTGTTTGTGTCTGTGTTTCACCTCTATACGTCCAGTTGTTGATTAGTTGATTATCATGATGGTATTGATTTTAATGGGGGGGGGGGGGTAGTTCTCGTTGAATGTTTTTATTACTTATATATTGTGATATATTAAAAAACTATTATTAGTGTTATAAAAAATTATAGTAGTTTGGTCCATGTGACGCCATTAGGTTGTGGAACTAGGATTTTTATTATATATCTTTTATCTTTTATATTCATATATCTTCTACAATCTTTTATAATTTTAGATATTTATTTATTATATAAAAAACTATTAACATCAAAATTGAATTAAATGCAAAAAAATAACATACGTATCCCAGTTACTAAGTTCAAGTTTATACTTGGTGAAGGGACTGGTCATGTGACCTCATACACTGTATGTCCTTCAAAATAAAAGCCCCCTTTTCACACCTAACTGTAATAATATATAGGGGGTATTTATGGAGTTTTACCTTGTCGATGTGAGGGTCTGAGTTCAGGGATGTTGTGTTGTACAAACTGTAAAGGCCATTGTACTGTGATCTGTGATTTTGGGCTAAAAATTAAAGTGAATTGAATTGAATATCCATATAAAGCTGAATGTAGGTAGTTGGAAGCGCTGTGCAGCAGCAGGTTGGTGTTTTCTGACGTGTGACGTGTCGTCTCCAGGCCTCAGATCCTCTGCTCTGTGTTAAACCTGTTTATTACCCGTCAGCTGCACACAAAGCAGAGGATGCTGCAGCTAATCCTGCAGCCGTGGAGCCTTCAGGGCAGCAATGGCTAATGTGCTTTAGATGAGTTCCCCACGCCGGCGTGTCAATGCCGCCCCCCCCCAGCGCTCCGGCGACAGCCCTCATTACACAGCACGGGACACCCGGCTGTTCCAGCGAATAATAGAGCTGGAATTCCCTTCTTAGACGACAGGTTGTTACCTTATTCCTATGATTCTCATAAACAACCGGCGGATTATCTCCAGAGAAAGTTTGACGTGTAGAAAGCGGCCGTACGAGGAAGTCAGATCCGTGTTCAGCGTTTTAATGCGGCCGTTCGCTTGTCAAACGTCAGATAACTTCGCTGTGATTATACAGGCGATTCATAAGGAGATTTATCACCACGCTGATGGGAAAAAGTCCAAGTTAGTTGTGGATGTGCATCGTGTTTGTGTGAGAACTGATGTGTCTCCATGAATGAGGCACGAGGCTTTACTCATCTGTTCCTGTGATGAACCACAACACGACTGTGGCTTTGTCTGAACTCGATTCATGAGCTGCTTTTAAAGAGGAAATTAACGGAAACACATTTAACCATCGTGTTGAGGAGGAGGAGGAGAAGAAGAAGAAGAAGAAGAAGAAGAAGAAGAAGAAGAAGAAGAAGAAGGCGGGAACTGAATGTGTGTGTGTGTGTGTGCGTGTGTGTGTGTGTGTGTGTGTGTGTGTGTGCGTGTGTGTGTGTGTGTGTGTGTGTGTGTGCGTGTGTGTGTGTGTGTGTGTGTGTGTGTGTGTGTGTGTGCGTGTCTGTGTGTGTGCGTGTCTGTGTGTGTGCGTGTGTGTGTGTGTGTGTGTGTGTGTGTGTGTGTGTGCGTGCGTGTCTGTGTGTGTGCGTGCGTGTGTGTGTGTGAGTAAACTCTCCTTGTGTGTGTGTGTGTGTGTGTGTGTGTGTGTGTAAACTCTCCTTGCCTCAGGGTTGGACACTGAGGTTTTGTCTGTTTACTGACAGCAAAAGGAAAAGAATCATGGGAAATGTTATTAAGACTGAAAGGCAGAAATAAATCTTCTTTTTTCTTAACCCTCTATTGCATCAAGTTGCCATATGACAACTAAATTATCTTCATTTTGTATTTAAAAAAGCTGTGATATTAAATCATTATTTTATATTTAGTGAAAAGGAGGCTTTTATTTTGAAGGACATACAGTGTATGAGGTCACATGACCAGTCCCTTTAGCTCATGGACATTTAACATGTGAACATCATTGTCTCACAAACAAAGGTTGACTTTTATTCTGAAATTTGGAGAATTTTACAAAATAAAAATTAACTCACTGTCTGACGTAAGTAAAATTACATGTTTTTATTATTATTTAATTCAATTTTGATGTTATAAGTTTTTATTTCGAAATATGCTAAAATAGCACTTTTATTTTATTGTTATTAAAACTTGTGGTGACAAACAGAAATAATTGATGTATATTAACTTTATTAATAGAGTTAATAATAGTAGTAATCACGCTATCCTGACACTATGGTAACTTATTACACTGTATAATTGTTGTATAATACATCTATTATTTAGGCCATTTTTCGTAATAAAAACATTTAAACATGTTTTATCATGTCATCACAGCTTTTCTTGCAGCAGTTTAAACAGGGTTTTATTAAACCTGTTCAAACCAAACAGCAGCAGAACAGAAACGTCAGAACAAAGAAGACTTTGAGAAGTCAGGACAAGGGCGAAGTCCTTCATCCCTCAGCCTCTGGGTTCTCGTCGCAATCAGAGACTCGGGTTATCTCCATCAACCAATTATTTGATTAGAGGAAGGAAGGGTTTAAATCATTGAGCTCTCTCCATAATCAGGAAGGGACACTATGGGATCCTGAAACACCACAGGGCTCAGCCTCCGTATGAGGGGATATGATCTAAAGAGCTTCTGGTTCTAATTTCAAACTCACACACTTAGAGTCACACAGAACAAAACAGGCCTGGGCAATAAAACATTTATATATATCTTCAATATCCACATCATCAATACAATAGGAAAATAGTTTGATATAATACCAATGCTGCTTCATCCTTGGTTCATAAACATCATAGAGAACCAGAGACAGACATTATTTTATCAGTTTTACCATTAAACTCTGCATCAGATTCATGTTTTTCTCCAGTTTTACTCCTTATCAACCAGGGTTTAGTATTGAGGTGACAGCCTCTAAATTCCATCATTTCCTAACACTTTGTTTCATCCATTCAGTCCACACTAGTAGCAGCTGCAGAATATTCTCCAAATCTGCTGCTTAAATGGTGTTTATTGGTAAAATAACAGCAGGACTGTAGTCCTTAAGGTTCAGTCTGGGTCAGTACTGACTTCTCCATCACATGGTGTTAATGCTCATAGCTGTGGTGCTGCCTTCCTCCATGCTCCTGGCTGTTGCTCTGTGTTTTATGACGTATTTAAAGCGTTTTATATAAATATATGTTCTAGACTCTACATAATGATAACAACAATAATAATGAATAATGAAAAAATGATTGTTATGTCGCAGGAAAAAAACTCTTGCTTGATTGTTTTGGTAACAGATGGAGAAAATGATAAATCGTGAGTCAAAGAGCTGGATAATCAAAATACAGACTTTTTTTAAAAAGTAAAATCTGTAAAAACAGATTTATATGACAGCTTTTTTATACAAATTAAAATAAAGTAAATGTGCCATATGGCAGCACTAAGCATCAGAGGGTTAGAAAGAACTTTCCGTGAAGATCAGTGAGAACAGAAATAAAAAGAACATGTGTCCCTAAATCTCGTCTAGTTAAGTGAGTTGATTGTGAATGAAATGTGTCTTCACATTAAATTCAGAGTATTTCTCTGCACTGATGAGTTTCATTCCTTGTTGAAGACATCCTGTCACCTCACATCTCCATATTCCAGTTTTCTGCTCTTTAAACAGCTTCTGTGTTTATTTCCTCTTCTGTCTTGGGGGGTTGATTATAATCAAAGAGCTCATAATAATTTCCGTACAATTTCATTCAATATTTCTCCCGATCATATCACATCCTCGTCTTTACGGCCGTTTTCTGTGTCTAATCCCTCTAAAATGTAATTATTGTCAGCGACTAGCTGGGAGCTGCAGTTTAACGTGGTAGAACTGTGTAATTTACTTGTCAGCAGCGTCTGACATGGTGAATCAAAGCAGCAATTACGTGATATCACTGAGAAACCTTCAGCTTCTTTGTTGGCCACAGAGCCGCGGTCGGAGGTTAACAAGCCATTACCGTATTTACACGACTATAAGGCCACATTAAAGTCTTCTATTTCCTTCAAAATGTTGGTGTCATTGAGCAATCGTGTTTGACAGGGTGAGAAAGTCAAAACCTTTATGAAGAATCTTTCATCAGGTCTATAAATGTACATTTTGTGCTCATGTTGGTTTATTGTCATTTAAAAGAACATTTGTACTGTTTATTTTAGTAGATTTCTTAATGAGTCGTCTTCCAGCTCTCTTAGACGCTTGAGTCATGTTGTGCTATGTTTTATTTTATTTTTTGGCTTTTTTGCCAAATACTTTTAATAGTTTTAACATTTAATTAACCCAAACCTGTCCGTCCTACAACCTAACACTGACCCTTTTTAATACTTTACTCTATTTCTCTACCCTCAGCAGTAGAAACGAACACTGATCATTAAAGGATCTTTATTTCATCAGAATGCATCAACACTGACTTTTTCACTTCTTAGACCCATGATTTAAGACGTTATTTTGTTCATTATTTGAAAGAAAAATGTAAAAACTTCCTGTTGAGGTATTGAATTGATAATGAGGAACGATATTCACTTTCTTAAGGATGGATGGAGGATTTAAACCACACTCCTGTTCAGTAGAGTTTAGCTTGGAGGTGGAGCCTGAGTTTTTTCAGATAAACTTTGCATAAAGAATTTATCTGTCTGCAAAGTAAAAAAAAAAAAGTTTTGCCTTCAAGCACCTTTGGTAGTCCCATGTGGTAGAAAGTGGGATTTTAATAACTTTTTAATTATAAGAAGGTTTAGATATCATAACATTCCACAAAGAGATGAACAGAACCTGGAAGCAGAAACTGGGATTCAAATATGAGCCTTTAAAATAAAGACTTTTCTGATAGTTGCTTGTCTATCGATTATTGAAACTATTAAAAATGTTGATCAGTGTTTGTCAAAGCTGCAGATTGAAGCTAAAATGTCTTTTTTGTCCACAACCCAAAGATCATCAGTTTACTATTATAGAAGAATAAAGAAACCAGGAAATAATCAGAGAACAGAAGCTGAACCAGAGAATCTGGACATTATTGATTAAAGTAATAGTTGGTGAAGTGACCTCATCAACTAATCAGCTCTAATTGGATCATAATTAATCGGCCAAATCTGGTTTGTGTCATGTCATTTAAAACAGTTTTACCACCGTGTCTGAGTAATATTCCATAGAGAGGGTTAAAGGACGTTCACTAATAAATGAACCGATGTTCTGGCTCCAGAGAGAAGCTGACTGATGTGAGGCGACACTGGGATGATTGTTTGGTTCCTAAACCCATATGTATATATCTACATCTTGTAAAGAACTCCATATAAATGTCAGATGTGAAGACCCTGTGGTAAAGCTGCTCTTCGTGACTATGCAAACCAACTTTCCTCCTGGCTTTAGATTCTAAATGACTTTACACAGCCTAGAGCCATGGCAATGGAATACTTCTTCTCATCTGACTCTCAACTTATTAGCCTTTTTCCCCCAAAAAACACCCTGGAAAACCATGTGAAGGATGAAAGTTTGCACATAGTGAATAAAATTATTTCGTGCCTCTTCCTGCAGCAGATTAATGTGCAGAAGTTGCCAGCAACTCACAGCGTTTTATCCAGAAGTCACTGATCTCTGAACAACCCCAGAATATTCAGCTCCATGAATATGCAAACACAGAGAAACAGAAAGAAGACTTGTTTTATTTTATTTATTTTATCACAAACGGTTAAAGGTAGGTCATATGTGTTGGAAAAATCAGACAAAAAGTTTGTACTAAAAGTCTCAGTCTGAGTTCTGTGTCATTACTGTATTTACCACACACACATAAGGAACCTAACTATAGGGGAGGGTTAATATACACACACATAGATATATACACATAGATATATACACATAGATATATACACACAGATATATACACACATAGATATATACACACATAGATATATACACAGATATATACACATAGATATATACACATAGATATATACACATAGATATATACACACATAGATATATACACATAGATATATACACACATAGATATATACACATAGATATATATACACACAGATATATACACACATAGATATACACACATAGATATATACACACAGATATATACACATAGATATATACACATAAATATATACACATAGATATATACACATAGATATATACACATAGATATATACACACATAGATATATACACACATACATATATACACGCAGATATATACACACATAGATATATACACACATAGATATACACACATAGATATATACACACATAGATATATACACACATAGATATATACACGCAGATATATACACACATAGATATATACACACATAGATATACACACATAGATATATACACACATAGATGGGGGGCGGCTGTAGCTTAGAGGTAGAGCAGTCGTCCACCAGTCAGAAAATTGGTGGTTCGATTCCCGGCTCCTCCAAGCTGCATGTCGTTGTATCCTTGGGCAAGATACTTAACCCCAATTTGCCTCCGATGGCATGTGCCGTCGGTGGTGTGAATGGGTGAATGGGCAGTGTAGTGTAAAGCGCTTTGAGTGGTCAAGAAAGACTAGAAAGGCGCTATATAAATGCAGGCCATTTACCATAGATATATACACGCAGATATATACACACATAGATATATACACACATAGATATATACACACATAGATATATACACACATAGATTTACACACATAGATATATACATATAGATATATACACACATAGATATATATACACATAGATATATATATACACATAGATATATATATACACAGATATACACACATAGATATACACACATAGATATATACACATAGATATATACACATAGATATACACACACATAGATATATACACACATAGATATATACACATAGATATATACACACATAGATATATACACATAGATATATACACACATAGATATATACACATAGATATATACACAGATATATACACATAGATATATACACATAGATATATACACTTAGATATATACACATAGATATATACACATAGATATATTTACACATAGATATATACACATAGATATACACACATAGATTGGTTTAGATCCAGATTCAATCTAAAAACCACATTTTCACGTTCTGTGACTTTACTGTTTTCTCCAAATGAAACTGAACGTTCTCGCTGCTGCCTGAATAAAATCAAGCTGACGTTAATTCTCTCCTGTTTCCCTCTTCCCTCCAACGCTGCTTCAACTGTCACTTTTATTTCTCTTTATTTCTCTCATGCAGCTTCTTTTTTTGTCATTTTCAGATTTTGTTTCACCTCATCAAAATGTTGATTTTCCTCCACCAACAGTTCTAAGTTTATAGCCTCACATTCCACATAAAAGACTAAAGCTGCAAAGATTAGTTGATTAATTGATTAGTTTGAATAAAATGTTCAGATTCTCTGGTCCTCGCTTCTCAAATCTGATGATTTTCCACGTTTTTAATCCTCTATAATAGTAAACTCGTCATCTTATCAAATACCTTTGATTCTTTGTCATTTTGTTGGTAAAATGGCATGAAGATAAATATAAGAGAAGATCACTGTTGTTTTTCCAATAATTGGGACAAAAACACTATGAGCAAAACAAGGAGAAATGATACAAAAATGCTTTTACTGAAGATATTTCCTGAAAAACTAAATAATAGAGTTGCAAAAATTAGTCAATTAAATTAATTAGTTGCCAATTAACATACCTAAAATAAATCACCCACTATTTCAATAACAGGTGAATGGATCTGAGTCATTTTTAAGGAAATAAATGCTAGTCTGGCTTCACACTAATGAGAGTAAATATTATATATAATTGGTTAATTACCTTAGACCACACCATGATGTGATTTGGTGCAGGATCATTTCAGTCTGATTGATCAATTTGAGTAATTTTTAATTCTAAAATGTCCAGATTCTCTGTTCCAGCTTCTGTTCTCTGATTATTTCCTGGTTTCTTTATTCTTCTATAATAGTAAACTGATGATCTTTGGGTTGTGGACAAAAAAAGACATTTTAGCTTCAATCTTTAACTTTTAGAAACACTGATCAACATTTACACCATTAATGAACCAAACTACTAATCAATGAATCTATCAATAATTGATAGAATAATCCACTATCAGAGTAGTCGTAGTTTTACAAAGTTCAAACTCTCTGTGGAAACAATTAGAACAAACAAAACCCTCATTTAAACTGCAGGTTTCTGCCTCTTGTCAATTTAACAAAGCAGCAATTAATCACACACAGTTTGTAGAAAAAAGAAAAGACGGCAGCACGTGAAGTTTTCTCAGGAAGTTTGTAGTTTTGTGGTTGAATAAAGCAGCAGCTGAACCAGGAAACTTACCTTCACTACGTTGGAGGTTTGAATGGTGATAAAATGATGGGATGTAATCGTCATGGTGATCCAGAGCTGGAACACTGGAACTAAAGAGCTGCTGCAGGATAGTGGTGGGATACACAAGTGGATGGGTTCAACTTTTTATTTAGTAAAGTATATTTAGTGCCATAGACACAAAGAAATGCTTCAGCTAGGACTCAAACACAGGTCTGCTGCTTATAAGGCAAGAACACTACCCCCTACACCCCCACAGAACACCTACAGAATAAAATAATAATGATGCTTTGCCTATCCATCTGAAAGATGTCCAAAAGGATAGAAATATCCATCCAAAGAATTCCACAAAAAAGGACGCGATGAACAAATTATATCTGAAAGGTGACTATTTATGATATTGACTATTGATTTCTGAGATAGAAGTGAAGGGGGGAATTAAATCAACAGATAGAAATCTTATGTTTTGTAAAATATATTTAGTGTCATAGACACAAAGAGCTAGGACTCAAACACGGGTCTGCTGCTTATGAGGCAAGAACACTACCCCCTACACCACCACAGACGCCTACAGGACATTAAGATTTAATGATGATAATGTTAAGATCCTTTTTAGACTCTCCATCTAAAAAAAATCATTAAAAGAATAGAAATATCCATCCAATGAATGTCACTAAAAGGATCCCCCCATCGTACCATGAACAAACTATGTCTGAAAGTTGATGTTGATCCAACAAACAGTCAGAGACAAAAGAGGGAACAGACTGACAGATCCTCGATTCATTGATAGATGATTGATAGATTTATCTGTGTGATTACTCAGTCTGAATCTGTTATCAACAACACTCCCCTCAGAATATTTCCCCCATGAATGAAGTATTATTGCAGCAATAAGAAGCCAGTGTCGTCCATAGAGAGCAGGTGGTGTGATGCTGAGGATCCTCTCACGTCGTCCATGATGTCGACCTCTCCCTCCACCTCCATCACTTAATTCCAGCCGAGGTCAGCGGAGCCACGCCGGCTCATTTAAATGTGGCTTCCGCTCAATATCGAGTGCCACACGGGGGACCCGCCCCCCCCTGACATTTAAGCCGGGCTTATGAAAGCCTAGACATATATACCTAGTGACTGGTGTTAAGTGGAGTGAAGCCCACAGGATCGGGGCCCTTTGAAGCTGACAGGCCGACTCCCTCCTGGCACGCCGTGACTCCACTTTCCGCTTTATAGGTAATTTATTCAGCTGAATAATTAAGGGCCAGTCAGCGGCGAGGAGCATGAATAGCAATAAGCATGAAGAAAGAGCTCGCTTCCTTCAGCTGTTAGAGCGGCCCGCCCAGGGCAAACCGCGATCCCAATTATTAGTCTTTGAAATGGATTCCACCGCTGTCTTAGGACTGATGGATGCTGCATGCTGCAACACAGCAGCTAATGTTGCAGCTGGATGTGGAAACTGCAGCTCTCCTGTGTCCATGAGTTTACTGCTGGTATTTAGAAACCATCAGTAAGCATGAAAACCACCGTTTCAGTGATTCATCCATCAGGTGATGTTTTTACACAACAGATAATAACTGATGATGATGATGATAATAACTAGTGATGATGATGATAATAACTAGTGATGATGATAATAACTGATGATGATGATAATAACTGATGATGATGATGATAATAACTGATGATGATGATGATAATAACTAGTGATGATGATAATAACTGATGATGATGATGATGATAATAACTGATGATGATGATGATAATAACTAGTGATGATGATAATAACTGGTGATGATGATGATAATAACTGGTGATGATGATGATAATAACTGATGATGATGATGATAATAACTGATGATGATGATGATGATGATAACTGGTGATGATGATGATAATAACTGATGATGATGATGATAACTGGTGATGATGATGATAATAACTGATGATGATGATGATAATAACTGATGATGATGATGATAATAACTGATGATGATGATGATAACTGGTGATGATGATGATAATAACTGGTGATGATGATGATGATAACTGATGATGATGATGATAATAACTGATGATGATGATGATGATAACTGGTGATGATGATGATAACTGATGATGATGATGATAATAACTGATGATGATGATGATAATAACTGATGATGATGATAATAACTAGTGATGATGATGATAATAACTGATGATGATGATGATAATAACTGATGATGATGATGATAATAACTGGTTATGATGATAATAACTGGTGATGATGATGATAATAACTGGTGATGATGATAATAACTGATGATGATGATGATAATAACTGGTGATGATGATGATAACAACTGGTGATGATGATGATAATAACTGATGATGATGATGATAACAACTGATGATGATGATGATAATAACTGGTGATGATGATGATGATAACTGGTGATGATGATGATGATAACTGGTGATGATGATGATAATAACTGGTGATGATGGTGATGATGATGATAATAACTGGTGATGATGATGATAATAACTGGTGATGATGGTGATGATGATGATAATAACTGGTGATGATGATAATAACTGGTGATGATGATGATAATAACTGGTGATGATGATGATAATAACTGGTGATGATGATGATAATAACTGGTGATGATGGTGATGATGATGATAATAACTGGTGATGATGATGATAATAACTGTTCAGTGTCTATTAACAGTAGGTTTAGTGTCTATTAACAGTAGGTTCAGTGTTTATTAACAGTGAGTTCAGTGTCTATTAACAGTAGGTTCAGTGTCTATTAACAGTAGGTTCAGTGTCTATTAACAGTAGGTTCAGTGTTTATTAACAGTGAGTTCAGTGTCTATTAACAGTAGGTTCAGTGTCTATTAACAGTAGGTTCAGTGTTTATTAACAGTAGGTTCCGTGTTTATTAACAGTAGGTTCAGTGTCTATTAACAGTAGGTTCAGTGTTTATTAACAGTAGGTTTAGTGTCTATTAACAGTAAGTTCAGTGTTTATTAACAGTTGGTTTTGTGTCTATTAACAGTAGGTTCAGTGTTTATTAACAGTTGGTTTTGTGTCTATAAACAGTAAGTTCAGTGTTTATTAACAGTAAGTTCCGTGTTTATTAACAGTAAGTTCAGTGCTAATGAATTGTAGGTTAAATGTTAATGAACAGTGGAATTATTGTCTATTAATAGTCAGTTTTGTGAGGGTTTTAACAGTATAACAGGAGGTTTGGTGTTAATGAAGATAAATATTTCTACAATAACTGACCATGTGTGAAGCTCCTGTTCAGATCTTTCATCCTGAATCAGTATTTTAGAACAATAATAAAATATGAAGTAGATACTAAGCATGTCTCATTCAGATAAAACACCTCACAAACACTTCAGATACACTTCCAATAAAGTGAGATTTCTCCTGAAAGTGACAGAATGTGCTGACATTTTTTTTCTTTTCTTACAGTGCAGTGATTCTTAGACATAGAAGCACTCAGTGGTATAAAAAGGACAGGAAACAGAATCCATCACCTTTAACTTGTTTATATTAACCTTCAACACAACAGCCTTTGAAACAGATGATAGATTCCTTTTCCCTATATGAATGTATATATGAAACTGACCAATGTGTTCGTAAAGGTGTCAACAAACACACCTAAAACACATGAAGATGATAAAAAATTAACTAATAGACAAAACCATAAACCTTCCCAACTAAAAACTTACACACTGTGTGTGTGTGTGTGTGTGTGTGTGTGTGTGTGTGTGCGTGTGTGTGTGTGTGTGTGTGTGCGGCTCTTATCTCATCCCCATTAGGCTGCTGTAAGCTGCTTATGGGTCCATCTCCTTTTTGTTGGAGCTGCATCCAGGTTTTAAATGTCCCCACAGACACTGACTGTGTTCTTGTCGAACTACATAGTCTCTTCTTCTTCTTTGTCTTCTTCTTATGTTTTTCATTTTCTTCTTCTTCTCGCCATTCTTCTTGTTTGTGTGTGTGTGTGTGTGTGTGTGTGTGTGTGTGTGCGGGTGTGTGTGTGGGCGAGGTGTCTATGTGTGTGCACAAGCATGCATTTGTGTGCGCTCTATCTACAGCCCTTCACAATAAGTGTGTATGTGTATCATATTATGTGTACATGTATCATTGTGTCTGTATTTGTGTAAGTATATCATTGTGTGTGTATGCATGTGAGCGACCGATGTGGTCTCCCCACAAAAGGGATCAGGGCAACCAGAAAAGAAGCGGAGACAGGAGGCAGCGGAACTCAGTTTTATCAAACGAGGCGATTTATTCGACAGTGGTACATACAATAACGACACAGCATATGCTCACTGTTAGCGTGGCGGTCCACCTCTCAGCAAGTGGACCGAACAGACAGTCCCACACGTCGCGCCTCCTGTGTGCCACCCACAAACATGTCCGGGGGGAACTCTCTCTCCGCTATTCAGTTCCCCCTTATAATCAGGTGAGAAGGGGAGGGGCCATCACCTTCTCACAATGCATCTGTATTACTTTCTGTGTGTATGTGTGTGTGTGTGTGAGTGACTTTCTTTATAGTCAAGTGCAGTAAAAGCTGCTAATTAGCTAAATCATGTCAATTAGTGCCGATTAAGTGAGAAAGTGAGAATTCAATTCAATTCAATTCAATTTATTTGTATAGCCCAGAATCACAAATCAGATTTGCCCCAAAGGGCTTTACAGTTTGTACAAAAGCAACACAACATCCCCTGTCCTTAGACCCTCACATCGTACAAGGTAAAACTCCCTAAAAAAAACCCTTTAACAGGGAGAAAAAACGGAAGAACCCTCAGGAAGAGTAACAGAGGAGGAATCCCTCTTCCAGGACGGACAGGCGTGCAGTAGATGATGTGTGCAGGTGGAGAACATTACAGAGAAATTTGAATATTACAAACAAACAGAAATGTAATGAATGTTGGTAGAAGTGGAGGATGAGGAGCAGGATCCATCATAGCTTTCAGGTTTCACCAAGGCAGCCTCAGACCCTCCAACATCCGTAGATCCCTGAGTGGCTGTACTGCAGCGTGCTCTGTGAAAGAGAAAACACAGGGCAGGACTCCGGAACCACAGCAGATTTAAAAGTACAGTAGTGGTACAACAGTATCACAGATAGAAGAAGAAAAAGAAGCCCAGGGCATCTCATGAGGACCCGGCAGACTAACCTATCGCAGCATAACTATAACTAGGCCAGCCAGGGCCGGCCCTAACTATATGCTTCATCGAACAGGAAAGTTTTTAACCTATTCTTAAATATAGGAAGGGTGTCTGCCCCCCGGACTGAGACTGGAAGACGGTTCCACAGGAGAGGAGCCTGGAAGTTGAAGGCTCTGCCTCCTGTTTTAATTTTAGAAATTCTGGGAACCTCCAATAAGCCTGCATATTGGGAGCGTAATGTTCTTGATGGGCGATATGGGACTAAGAGATCCCTAAGGTAGGATGGAGCCTGACCGTTGAGTGCTTTATAGGTGAGGAGCAGGATTTTAAATTCTATACGAGATTTTACAGGAAGCCAGTGTAGAGCGGCTAATACAGGTGAGATATGCTCTCTTCTTCTAGTGCCGGTTAATAAACGAGCAGCTGCATTCTGGATCAGCTGGAGAGTCCTTAGAGACTTTTTGGTGCAACCCGACAGTAAAGAGTTGCAGTAGTCCAGCCTGGAAGTAATAAATGCATGGATAAGTTTTTCTGCATCTTTCAGAGACAGGAAGTGTCTGACCTTTGCTATGTTGCGTAGGTGGATAAAAGCAGTCCTAGAGATATGTTTAATGTGGGCAGAGAATGACAGGTCCTGGTCCAAGATGACTCCCAGGTTTTTCACCGTGGAGCTAGAGGCCAGGGAGATGTCATCCAGGATACCTATATCACTGGATATTGAGTTCCTCAGGATTTCAGACCCGAGTACAATAATTTCAGTTTTTTCTGAATTCAGTAGAAGGAAATTGCAGGTCATCCAGGATTTTATATCCTTAAGACAGGCCTGAAGTTTAGCTAGCTGATTGGTTTCATTTGGCTTAATTGATAGATAGAGTTGTGTGTCGTCAGCATAACAGTGGAAATTAATACAGTGTTTTCTAATGATTTTACCCAATGGGAGCATATAGATGGTGAAAAGTATTGGTCCAAGCACAGAACCTTGTGGAACCCCATGATTAACTTTGGTATGGGTAGAAGAAACGTTATTGATATTGACAAATTGGGAACGATCTGAAAGATAGGACTTAAACCAATTTAGTGCAGTCCCTTTTAGACCAATAAGATGCTCTAGTCTCTGTAACAAGATTTGATGGTCGACTGTGTCAAATGCAGCGCTAAGATCTAACAGAACAAGGATGGAAATGAATCCTTTATCAGACGCATTGAGAATATCATTTGAAACCTTAACTAAAGCCGTCTCTGTGCTGTGATGCATTCTAAAACCTGACTGGAAATCCTCATATAAGTTATTGTTGTGTAAAAAGTCACACAGCTGTTTAGCAACTGCTTTTTCCAGAATCTTAGAGAGAAATGGAAGATTAGAAATGGGTCTATAGTTGGCTAAAATACTTGAGTCGAGGGCAGGTTTTTTAAGGAGAGGTTTAATTACAGCTACTTTAAAGGACTGCGGTACATAGCCAGATAATAAAGACATGTTTAGTATTTCTAGTAAGGAAGGGCTAATCAAAGGGAAAATGTCTTTTAGCAATCTGGATGGAATAGGGTCCAGAAGACAGGTTGAAGTTTTAGATGACGACATCAGTGAAGCTAGTTCAGTGAAGTTGATTGAAGTAAATGTGTCGAGGTGAATATTAGCTATTTCATCTGTCTCTACACTAACAGCATCTGAGGGCAGATTAGAGCCAGTGGATGGAACAAGGTGATAAATTCTGTCTCTAATTGTCAGAATTTTGTCGTTAAAGAAGTCCATGAAGTCATCACTGCTGAGGGTTGTAGGAATACGTGGATCAATAGTGTAGTTACATTTAGTCAGTGAAGGTAACGTGCTGAAGAGGAACCTTGGATTGTTTTTGTTTTTTTCTATCAGTGAGGAGTAATAAGCAGCTCTGGCATTGCGTAGGGCCTTCTTGTACATTCTGAGACTCTCTTTCCATGCGTGTAAAGCCTCTTCCAGTTTGCTGGAGCGCCATATTCGTTCATGCCTCCGAGAGGTTAACTTTAGTGTACGGGTGAGAGAGTTATACCAGGGTGCGACTCTTTTTTGTTTAATTAACTTCTTTTTTTGGGGAGCAATGGAGTCAAGGGTTGTTCGCAGTGAACTTGCAGTGCTCTCAACAAGTTGATCTATTTTAGATGGACCTGCAACAGCATATAGATCTATAGTTGTGGTGAGGCAAGGCAGCGAATTAAAGACTGAGGGAATCACCTTCTTGTATTTAGATATGGAACTGTCAGTTAGGTATCGAGTGAGTATGCTTTTTTCAGGTGGTGAGTAGTTTAATAACAGGAATTCAAAAGTTATTAGATAATGATCTGACAGGAGGGGATTCTGTGGGAAGACAGATAAGTGTTCAACCTCAATGCCGTATGTCAAGACGAGGTCAAGGGTGTGGTTAAAGCAATGGGTGGGCACATTTACTCTCTGAGAAAAGCCGATTGACTCTAGTAAAGAGAGGAAGGCAGAGCCAAGGCTATCACCATCAACATCGACATGAATATTAAAGTCACCTGCCATGATTATCTTATCTGTCCTGAGTACTAGACTTGAGAGATACTCTGAGAATTCTGATAAAAATTCTGAATATGGGCCTGGAGGGCGGTACACAGTGATAAATATGACTGGTTGTAGTGATTTCCAAGTTGGGTGGGAGAGACTAAGCACAAGGCTTTCAAATGATGTGTAGCTACACTTCGGTTCAGGGCTGATTAGTAAACTGGAGTTGAAAATGGCTGCAACTCCACCACCTCGGCCGCTGTCACGAGGAATATGAGTGTTAATATGGCTGGGAGGAGTGGATTCATTCAGGCTGACATATTCATCAGGATGCAGCCAGGTTTCAGTAAGACAGAGCAAGTCAATATT